>VZRR01000841.1:0-62217 GCA_013398015.1 Oreocharis arfaki
ATATAATATATACATAATATATATGTAAATACATGTATATATATAGCCAACTTACTGTCTATGAATAAAATAGGATGATTTTTTCACATAAAACTCTTTCCCTGAAGATGATTGTCTCAACAAGGTTTTCATCAGACCACCTTTATTAGCATTTCTTCACGAAATAAGAAGCTGTTCTATCAACACAGATAGAGATGCACGGAGAAAAGATAACGTGTCCTTTTGGAGTAAGTCTTCTAATCTGACTGCTGGGTCATTTAAGCCACCTGTTATTCGATCCCTGACCTTGCCATGAGAAATTGCTTAGTAGTAGGTTGCAGACTTCCATTGGCAAACATGCTGAAAGTATACTCAGAGAGTGGTTGTTGATTAATTATGCATACTTCATGTCACTGAGATCTCTGAGCATGTCAGAGAGCTGGAGACAGAAGGAGATGTATTGTTTCTGATTTTCTCTACTACATAACATTCTCAGTTTGCACAAACAGAAGGGTCAATGCACCTTGGTGTTTTTAACAAAACTTGCAGATGATATGTTTACAGATGAAAAACTCAAAAAGCTTATGTGAAATTACTGTTTAGAAGTAGGCATGAGGAGTGCTTAAATTAACATTATTTGTGAGCTGTTTCCTGTGCAAGGGAAAGCTGAACTTTATAAGGAAAAGGTATAATTCATTATCTTTGGACTGAGAATATGTGGTATTTTTATTTTTTTTCTTGCACAGAAGTGCAGCTTTGATCCAACAAGGGATCCTGAATATTGTGAGCCCAAAATATAGTTACTCAGTAACCAGAATGGAAATCAAATGAATGAGTTAGACACCCTAACATCTCCAGACTACCAACCATGGACGGACAAGGTATTCTCAAGGTGAAGGAATGAGTGTATATACACACATGTATAAATATATACATATATATGTTATATCCTAGTTGTTCAAATAACTGTTTAAGAGGAAAGATCTGCATCCAGGGGTATTTGCACGGAGCTGTTTCTCAGGTACCCCGAGAATCTGAACGAGTAGGATTTTGTGTGAGAGCATCATTCTCTACTAAATCTGCTCTGTACTCCCAGGAATGTACAAGCCATGGGGCCAGAAAGGTACCAGGTAAGGAAGAGCTTGACTCCAGAACATCGCTTTTGTGGGGGAAATAAAATTTTAGAGAAGTCTTGTGTTGTCTTGTTCCTCTTAATAAAAATGTTTCTGTTTGTTTTACCTTAAATTTCTACTGAATACAGAACATGAAACCACCTATATATAAGAAAATCCAACCGAAAATGCTACCTTGAACCATCATCCCACTGCCCCACACTGAGAAGCAGTGACTGGACCACAGAAATAGTTCACAATGACAGAACCCCTCTTAGTTACCTAGAATTAATTGAATTTATAGACTAGTACTCTGTTCAGCAATATGTCGTATTCTATTTGCTAAGGTCTTTCCATTTCAATTTTTCACACCCTCAACCCAATTTTTCCCCTAATCTTGTCTAAGATAATCAAACAGGCATTGTACACTGTGCTCATATGCTGTCTACTAGGACACCACCAACTCTTCTGGAAACATGCACACTTGAAGGTCTTCACAATTAATTACTTCTCCAGAAACTGCGCTGTTGGATTTTATTTTTATTTTTTTGCCATGAAACGTGATTTGCAGCTGTGTTGCTTATCCTGGAGTGATTAAATCTCCCCATATTTCTGCACAGTATCTACCTGTCCTAGGTAACTTAAATAACACTGAATTACTAATAACTTTTGCTGCTTTCTTGGTTTCACTGAAAATGGGAGGGGGAGCAAGACAAATGGCCATGAAAAAACTGGAGATGACAAAGATGTTGAGGGTATATTGGAAAGCTGAAAGCCTAATGATTGAATTGAAGTCTATGCTGATAGATCACTAGAGACTTGATATCTACACATTTGCCTCATTTTCTGAAACACCACTTTCTAAACACAAATTTCTGCTAATGCTAGTCCAACAGTCATTTAATATTTCATCCTATTTGGAATACAATTTAGTAATTTATTATTGATTACTGTGTTCACATAACCCCTTTTCTTCACACTTTAAAAGCTGATAGTCCTTCATCATTATCATAAGGTCTTAAAACAAAACTGTCACCAGAAAGTTCAGGAAAAAGATAATATTGTAATTCAAACTGTATTTCCCTTATTCTGATGCCCTATTATCGATGGAAACATTTTTCCTTTTATGTAAATATTATCTTCTATAGTTTTCAATCTAGTCACCTCATGTTATCCTTTGTGGATAATAGAAGTGGCTCACAAATAAAGAAGTAAAGAAAGAGCCTACAGGTCTTGCGTTTCTTCAGCATCATACGCAAAAGACCCGCTCCTAAAATATAGAGAAAAACACAATTAAGTTTTTAAGGATGATCTTGAATATGGGATTCTAAATGCTAAAGGTCTGCAAGTGATAAACAGACCTTCAATGCCTTAGTTTCCATTATTATGAGGATCAGGACAGGTTGACAAAAGAAGGTCTGGTTAGAGAAAAATGAGAATTGATTGGTGAGAAAAACAAAAGAAGAACTGAAAGGGGAGGGGTGAGTGAGGGGACCATTGAGGAAATACTGTAACCAAATGGATGTGTAGACTGTAGGAGGAGGGATTAGTCTGTCTAGGTAAAGCAGAAGGTAACAAAATGTGAAAAGATCACACAGGTAGGAAGATGCTGGGAGGGATGGGGAAGAAATTCCATCCTCTGCACACACTGCTGTCTGCAGAGCTAACAGAGGTTAAGGTCTCAGGACCTCAGCAAATCTTTGGCAGAAACCACTGACCACAAGTAACAATTCTCTGGCTGGTATGTCTGGTCAGACCAATCCTCTCCAGCAGTGACTCACTGAGAAGTCTCTCTGGCCTGAAGCTGTTGGTTATTGGTCTCCCACAGCCAGAGCTGGTATGAGGGGACACCACTCTGCCTCCACTATTCATCGTCTTAATACCAAACCCACCTTCCCATTTAAAACCTTGTGAATCATGATCAGAACAGGAAGCAAAGTGAAACCTGTTCCACCAGCTTGTCTGGCAGAGGGTGACCCACAGCAAGGAGTGGGTCTTCTTGTGTCAAAGGCCATTTGTACCTTGAGCGAATGAGGTGTTCCCAATAGACTGGGCGGACAAATCTCAGGTTGACTGCTTGTGAAGTTCAAAATATAGCCTTCCCCCCCCCATCCCGATTTCTGCATAGAGGTGGTCAAAGAATTAGATAATAAGGCTTTTAATGCAAAAGTAAAATTGAGTTTCACTTCTAGAAAGTTTTACTCTCTTCTGCTGCCCAGCCCCTTTTTTTTTTCAGCTATGTGCATTCCTCATTACTTGCAGAGTTTAATAACCAAATTTACTTTACTATAGAGTAATCTTTAGAGAAATCTATTTTAGAGGGTTTTAGAGAAATCTGTTTTTCCTAAGTAACTGTTTTATAGCATTTAGAAATGTTTCAGCATTTACACTTAGATAGAATCTGTTTCTCCCAAATGATTAGTAAAGGATGCTTACTAACAATAAAATAACCTCTTCTTATAACTACAATGCAGTTTTTCTACTTTAACTCCATTAAATCTCAATTTAGTTCTGTTTCTTTAAACTGACCCCCCCTGAAAAAACTGCAGTATTATTGATTCAAGTTCCGATTTTCTGATCTCACCAAGTATCACATTTTGCTTTCATGCAACCACAGAGCTACAGAATGGAAAAATACCCTGTTAAGTGCTTCCCTTCATGCCTGCAGTTAAAGTCTGTCTGCTCCTTTTGATTGATATCTCCATTGCTATCAAAGAGCAAATCCTCTACAAAATCATATAAAATGTGTGCAGCTACTTTCTAATGTGCTGAGTTTTCTGAAAAATATTCCTGAGGCACACGAAAATATATGTCCTTTGTACTCTTTGGGAAAAAAAAAAAGGTCTAGGAAGCAGTGAAATAGATTCTTAATGTTTTTCAGTTAAAATGAATTTTTGTGAAGAAAGTTTAATAATTAATTCAATGAAGGTTTGTCCCAACTTTTGTTTTTGAGGAGATGCTGAAACTTTAGGTTGCTTCTGGAGAGGGAGGCATGATTTTGCATGTAACTGTTGCAAACAAAAGCATGGTAATGAGTTGTGGAGAATGCAACTCTGTGGGCAAACCCTTCTCCAGAGAGCTTGTTGCCCTATTCCTCAGTTCACAGCCACAGAGCGCTCTCACACAAAGCCTAATTTTTCCCAGAAATAAGGTGACCATATCACATTCTCTTATTAAAGCTTACTTTACCTAATCTTACCCAGAACCAACAGGAAACTGCAAATAGAAAATTCATCTTTACATTAACATTCGACTGCATAATGCACTTATTGTTAAATTAGTTGGTTATTTTTATTTGTTGATGTCATTGGAGACCCACGTTTTTTACTGTGGAACTGGACAGGGAGGATTAGTCCAGAATGGCATGAACTGGTTGCAATGAAATCCAAAACGGTGCAAAATTCCCCTGAACTCATGAACTTCAAGTGCAAGCTGTGCAGAAGAGGGTTTCAAAGAACAACCTTTTCTCCCAAAATTTTTGGTAGTGAAACCAGAAGTAAACAGGCAAATCTATTGTTGAGCAGAGGTAAGGGGAAAGCTTTTATCAGTCTGGACTTTCATATTACCCACATCCCCATGAACCCTCTAAAGACCTAGATCATATTAACTGTGGGAACATGCAGAGCGTCCTGGCTGCAGGCCAGTCAGGAGTTTCAGAAACAGCTACGAGTTAGTTGAAACAGGTGCATGTAATAAAGAAGCCTGAAATAAAGAACCAGAACAACTGGCCTGTGTCAAGCTGAAGTTACTGTTACACAGGGCTGTTCAGAGTTTTCACAACAAGTTTCAGAAAGCTCCAAATTTGTGCTTTGCTTTTTACTTCGGAAAATCAATTCATTGAAAATGTACAAGCCACTTTTGGTACAAACCAAAATTTTCCACTTACAGATGGACCTAATATAATGCAAACCCTTTACATTTTTTCAAAACCTGTGCTGTTTGAGTTGTTATTGTTGTGTAAACTTGATTTGTCTAGAAACAAATACAGATGAATAATGTGTGTTTTAAAACATCAAGGAAAAATGTAGGTATCTGACCTCTTAGCCTAGACCAAAAATAAAAATAGTGTACAGTCTTATGTACAGGTCTGTCCCATATGTTTGAGGAAAGCTCTATTTTATATGTAAGCAAAGGGGAAAAGAAGATAAGGGGTTCTGGTGAATGCAGGGACATCTTCCTAGCTTAGACCAGACATTATCTCTGGACAGGGTTCAGAAGCCCTTTTCTGGCAAAAAGATCTGTGGAAGTTTGTCCTCCACTTCCCACCCCAAAGATCTGAAAAAGTAAGCAACAGGTTCACCAGTGAGTCAGACTACATTTTCTGGACATCGTAGCACGTATTTTCGTCAGCATAACTTTCTGGATGCTCACTTTGGCAGCACAGGTTTGAAAGCCCATGACATCCGTTTCCTCTGATTTGACATGCCAGTAATACTGGCACCATACGAATCCACACACACACAAATCAAGTCACAAGCAGTATCCAAGGTACAGACACGGCCAAATTTTTACCAGCTCTTCCACATAAATGTTAGAGGTAAGAAGTGCCAACAGTTTCCATCGTTAAGATGTCTACCTGGGAAACAGTCAAAAAATGTTCTTTGAACAAAGCACTGCTTAAGAGCATTAAGTCATTCACATAAGGAAGGATGCTGTGGTGAATTAAACCTTTTCATTAGCAAACAAATTATCAGCTGTCAGAAACAGTTCATTGATTGTATTTGGTATCCTGGTGATTTTTTTTTTCTTTATAGAATCAGTATTCAAATCCTTCAAGGTTAAAAAAAAAAATTTCTTTGAAATTGGTTATAAGTACTTCCTAGAAATACATACTATTTCCTTGGAACTGCAGTGTGAATAGCAATAAAAATAGGGTCTGGTAAAATCACTGGAGTACTATTGGGCTTTTCCTCGGTTTAGAAGATGAAAGTTAAAGAAGTTTATGGATTAACCGTATCATATTTTTTCTATGGGACTTAAGGTACTGTATTTTCTGCCAACATTTTCAACATATGGAATTAATGTTATAAATCTAATGATCTTGGTGACATAAAATTGAGGGTTATGGAAAACAAAAGCAAAATTCTTACAGAACCTTCTAGTTATGAATGTACATCAAGCTGAGCAAGTTGGAGTTGTAAATATTCTAGCTTATTGCTCACACAACATAGTTCCTCACTAAAAAACTGTCAGTGGAAGAACTTTATGTCCATATCTTTTATAGCAGCATTAAAAAGAAAAAAAATCTAGTTAAGTCACCAATACAAAAAAAATCTACTCTGTAGACAACCGAATTTTTAATAATTTTCTTTCCATCACCTTTGGTAAAAGAAAGTGAATCCAATGGCTTTCATGTGTCCAACACATGCATCTGATTTTGTTGCTTTTCGTCATATCTCCTTTTAAATGGGGATACAAAAACAGTGGCAACAGCAAAAGACGTCAATAAACATCTAAAGATATCTAAGCATTTTTTAAAATCTCTGAAGTGTATGTCTCAGTGGGGAGCCCTCCACAGTAGAGGAACAGCACGAGAGCAAATGCTTTTACAGATATTCCTGTATAAGAAGGACGCTTTGACACCATAGACAGGTTCTTTGTGTGCTGATGTTCCCAGGAGTTGTGCTGTTAGGAAATTCTACCTTCACATAGGATTGCTTAAGCCAAAAGGGTGAAAGAATGGTGACTGAATACGAAGCACTCCACTTGCACTTCACTTTGGTGTTTTACAAATAGCACAAAAGTTTGAGCTCAATAAAAGTAAAGAGGAACCCAGCAAGCCAAGGTGACAGACTTGATTTTGGTAGAAATAAGAGAGGCCTTAGAAAAGCTGTCCAAAAGCCATCCGAAAGCCAAGATTTTAAGAACGTCTTTATAGAGATGGTGATATAAACTATAACAGGACATTTCTGGAGCAGTATAATGCTGGCTTCAGCAACAAAAACCATATGGCAATGAAAGAAATGGACAGCTGTAATGTTGAAACACTTAAAGGAAATAAAAGTTGATAGCCAGGAACTGTCAGAAAGCAATTAAAAAATATTAAAACCACAGACATTATGCATAAAGAGAGGCAAAATATTTATGAGGGACGGGAAGCATCATTAATTATAACTACCTCAATTAGCTTCTTAGAATCATCAACTCTATGATTGCAATAAAGAACCTCCAATAAAGTAACATCCCTTCTTTAGACAGGCTTCCTATGTGCTCCTAGGAAGGCAACTAATGTGCACCCACTAGATGCCAGTCTGTAATGTGGGAAAAGTTCTTCCCAGCCTATAAAATTATGCTTTGGCTGAAATCCAACACAGAGTGAGAAACTTAGCCATAAGAAACAAGAAAAACAAACCTCAGAAAAAGGCAGATGGAGGCAAAGAAAATAGATGTAAAAGGGAGTCTGAATGAAGAAATTTAAACTATTTCCAGCCTAATTATGGTGTGACCCTGCAGGTTATGGACAACCCAATCATACCATAGTGATAGAAGTTGTCAAGCCTTTCCACACCTCCCTCCTCCAAGTGAATCTCCCAGCCAGAAGCTGCTATACCCTCTTGCAGAGCTATGGTTCCAGGTGCACCTCTTCCTGAGAAAAAGTCCAAGTAAGAAGTAGAGTGTACTTGGCAAACCCCTGACACGCAGCTGACATTTTCTCATAGAGACGGAGAAAAATGTGTATATCCATGCATCAAGATGAACCAGCAAGAGGTTAAGGGTTGAAGTTGTAGCTACACACATGCAAGTGGTAGTACAGATTTTCTTATTGCCAGCCTGCTGGAAGTCAGATTCATACCAAGAAATTCAGGTTCCTTGCTCTTACCCTCTCTCACGATGTATATGCCTACAGGAATGCCATAACCATGGTTTTGAGTAGATGAGGGTGTCCTCTGTGAAACTTTGAGGACACCGGACTCCTAAACTCTCTGACTAAACTACTGCAGCACCATGGAGGCCAGGATGCAGAACACTTCCATTAAATGTATTAAACCAAACGTGCTTCTGCAGCTTGGAAAATGACACAATGAGCAATGTTTTTTTCCCATTTTTCACTTCAATATAATTTTCTTCCTTTTATTTACAAAAAGGAAAGAATGATTTAACTTGAACATGAGAGCAACATTGATGTGGAAAAAAAAATTGTACTAGACAAAAAGTTGAAAACAGCCTTAGACCACAGTAACAGTCAGTTCTTGGAGACCTTAAGGAAACAAAAATATCAGTGTTCTTGGTGTAAATGTTCTTCACAAAGAGTAGAGGCTACTCCAAAGGTGGGTACACAGAGTCAGTGTGCTGTGGCTGAACCTCAGATGATGCTTCTGCATCACACAATAGTATCCTGCGACCTGAAACTGCATCTGACCATGCACATGTGGGTGGGCACACACTACCCATAGCAGGAGCCGGCTTCACACGCCAGTAAAGCTTTGGAATTCCTTACCAGTGCCTTGGACTCTATCAGTGAATAATTAAGTGTGATAATCACAACGACAGAATGATATATAGACTTGATAAAAATAAACACTTGATTTCTTTTAAAACTCGTTTTATACATGCTTAGGTACTCAAAAGAGAAAGCTGATCTGACTCACCTCAAAAGCCTCATGAACTTCAGGAGAGGCAGCACAGTTTTGACCTTCAGCTGTCTGCAAGAGCATTGAACATGTAATTCTTATTTCACAGGGTTACCTGAAAAATATACAGCAAGTATCAAAGTTGTAAGCATGAGAGTTGCTAAGTTTATGCTACGGATAAAACCCCCCCCCCTTGAATGCTATAGATTTTCTACAGATGTCTAGCTAATCCCCATTAATTGAAGTAGTAAATAAAATTTTAATTAATTCTTACTTGCAAAAAATTTAAGTAAAGTAATAATCTCATCTAATTCAAACATTCATAACTGAAAACCAATTACTTAAAGGTGACTTTTTATAATCCAGAAAAAATAAAATGTACCATCAAGATTATAGACAGCAAAAGCAGACTCAATTAAAAGACTAGACTAATGAGCCTCAGAATGGAAACGCAGTTATAATGAGAAGTGATATGATAAAAATATGGAAATGAACTTCAGAGGGAAATTATACCAATCACTTCTTTTCATTCTTTTTGATAACACAGTGGAAGGAGTCATTATATTAAAAAAAAACAAACCAAAAATTGAGAAAAGGGAATTCCCTTTCAAATTATGCATAATTAGGCTATGAACCTTATTGGTCTATGATATTGTAAAGAGCAGAAGCTCAGCATTGCATGTAAAAAGACAGAGCAAAAAATGACCTTACACTCTGCAGTCCAAACTGTCTTGTTGAAAAGCACAAGATGTACCTGCTACATTGAAAGATTCAGAATATTTCATCTCTACAGGCAAGTTATTCCAAAGCTATTTTCATGGGACTCTATTGCACATTCATTTGGAGATGATAACAATACAGTTTAATACAGGAATCTGGATGAGACTGATTAGTTTAATTAACTCTGGCAATTTCTAGGGACTTGAATGCTAGTCTTACTCACATGTAATACAAACCTGATGAATTGTTAGATTGCAAAGAATACAAATTGGCTTAGTATGCCAGAGGTGCTAATGCTGCAGTATTCATACTGAAAGTAAACGGAGTGTACTCTTGCTAGCCAGCATTGCAGCATTTGCTGAACTAATTACATCCACAGATTTTTCTTTAGAACTTTCCTTAATATCAGAATCTTCAAATCTTTTTTTTTCTACCTGTTGTCTTTTTTTTTTTTTTATGAACACATGACAAAATCATAGAAGTGCACCTCTGGGTTAACTTGGGTTCAGACCTAGAAATGGTGCAGATGTAGCTCAGTGATGACAAATGAAAATGCACACAGAAATCCATGTGTGCTGAGATGGGTGGGCTGTAGGGATCTAAAGGTCTCCAGCACTTTCTGGGAGCTTCCTTCCAGAAGCACAGGGTTCTTTTATAAGTGAGTTGTTGACTGCAATTTTGAAAAATATTTTACTGGAATAAAAAAAGGATTTTTTTTTAAGGACAATAAAAACAAATCATGAAAACTGATAACCGTAATTCATTTTATTACTTTAGAGACAGACAGTACTTAGAAAAGCAAGCATATTTGACAAGTTTACAGGGAAAAAAAAAAAAAAAACAGACTGAAATATAGTTTGTCACACGAAGTATTCCTTGGTAGGTTAGATAAATAGTTTATGAAGAATATTGAATGTGAATATGACAAAAGCAACGAAAGTTACTGTGAAAGCTATGATATTGTACAAGGTAAAACCTACAGCTAAACTACAGAAGACCTACAGTACTGTACATGTACAGAGCTGTACAAAGCTGCCAGGTTTTGCTTCACTGAATTTCTGTAGCAAAACCAGAAAATTTTGCCTGTAGAGCCAGGACTCCAAAACATGGAGACATAAGCATACAAATGCCTGGAAGGCACAAACACTGTAGAGTGAAAAGAATTATTTAGGAGTACAGACACATCTTTGAATACAGAAGAATAAAATGAGGACAGGGAAAATGGGCTTAGTGTGAAGTACTTACAGCCACATGCTTTTCAGTCCAGAAGAGACACCAAAAGCATGGCAACTATATTACTTGAAAAATTTTGGTGATGAGCAATGACTGCACTGTTCATGAGCTTGACTAGAATAAATGAAGGCTGCTCACAAGACTCCTGCCAAGAATCAGTAACTGTTACAAACTAAATGGAATATTAGGTAACTTTGGTGAATTTCTGTAATAGTGATCATATAGTCAGTCACTCATCAGGTCTCAGCATGGAAACTTAATTTCTCTTTGCCGTGTGCATGACTTCTTGCTGAGAGAAGAATATTTCTGGGAAAGATTTTGCAAGTGAATCTATGATAGTCCAATTCTTATCACAATTTGAATACGAACATTTTTTGACAAAGCTGACAGCCTCAGATACTGGAACTAAAAGTCACTCAGTCTATTTTATTGGGAAAAAAGCAACATGAACTGTAATTCCAGAAACAGAAGAACAAAGTTCTAGGTTTGTGTTACACACTAAGTAACAACTTCTTGACCTAAGGAAAAATCTTACCCTCTGATATATTTAGTGCTTCTTTTTCCTGAACACACCAAGAATGTAAAACGTTTTGTACAGAACGAATGAATAAACAATTTTCTTTTCAAGACTAGTGCAAGGAAAAATCACCTCATCCAGATATCCATTTGGACCCTATGGGTTCTGTATTTTTATGATAAGGTCTATATAATGAAACAGACACATATGATCATTTAACGCTGTGCTGTTGTTATTTTCTCAGTCAAAAGACCATACCACCATCACTACACTGTTATTTCTATCTTCTGCATAGTTCTGGGGACTCTGGAAATGTTGATTAGGCACCTGATACTTCTGTTACTGAGCTCTGATACATGCACGTATATCTATGGCCTCATCGCAGAGTAGCACCTGGGCACACAAGTAGTCTTTGCACAGCCAAAGCCACCCACAAACCTCTAAAATAATTTACAGTAAATAGAAATATCTCTGAGCACCAGGTCCATCCTGTTTAGCGTTAACCTGTGACATGTAAGGCAATGGTGTTCATCCTGTCCCCACTTGGAGTGCATGCAGAGATAAGGAAACCACCAAGGATAGGAATTGATTTCTTTTCTCCCTCAAGAAAGGCTGGTTCTGTTCTGCCTATAAAATGCATTAAGCAAATTGGCTTTTGCTCTAGATCAAGCTAGTAATCCATGGAAGACACAGTGCTCAAAGACATCAATGAAATCATTGTGCTACAGCCTGTGGATATTGTGCTGCCTCTCTTTCTCGCACCAATCTCCTGGGTTGAATTGGAACCTGTATGAGCTCTCCCCATTATTCCCAGCTGGCATCTGACCTAAGGACTATGATGCCTGTTCATAGACAGATGGACTCTTAAAAAAAAGATCCTTACTTTCTAAATTCATGAGTTGAGTGACCTGGAAATAAACAATTGGACCTTCCAGTTCTTCCAACAGATGTAACAGCGTGAGATATGGAGGGGGTACATAAAAATGACTGTCTCATTCTCCTATGAATCAAACATATCCGGGTTTGACCTCAATATTCCAGAAAGGCTCTAGTAGAAACTGGATTTTTATTTCAGTGGTATTAGATACGATTCTTTTCCCTACACCTATGTTAAATTAAATAATTTAGAGCCATAGTAAAAAAAAAAATAAAAAATTGGATTCTCAAAAGGCTAAAGTGAAACCAAATTATCTAACTCATGGAAACACTTCCTTTCAATAAGAGCACTTCAAATTTTCATACTACTTCCTTTGGCATACAGAGCTGTTCCTTGGCATATACCCAGAACACCACCAATCATGGCATGGCAAAGTATGTCACCGTCCATCTCGTCAGGATCCTAGGCTAGGATCCGAAAAAAAAGATGTCTCACCCTTCCTAAAAATCCTTGGAGAGCTTATCCAAGAAACATTTTCGGAGCAAATGTAACACACCCACATGGTCCTATCAACCCCAAGCCACAAGCGAAACTTTATGCATGGGTATGGCTCAGTGATTTTGCTAAGGTGTTTCATATACATATACGAAGTGAAGTGTGAAGGTACATCAGAGATCAGGTTTAGAGCTGTTAAATGCTTTTATAAACTCACCAGTTACTAGCCTCTGGTTTACTGCTCAAACACAGTCGAGTTAAGCAGATGCAGGAAATTCAATGCATCCTGGACACATTGGATTCACACTTCCCCATGAATTAACAGTGCCTGAGCACCACGTCTGGTGCAGTGTCAGATCCTGTGGTGTGTGCCCTGCCATTGATAAGGTCACATATGGTCCCTCCAACGTTCAGTACAAACCGGGCTCTCCAGACAAGTATAATTTAGTTCACAGATGTACAGCAGGTCTCATGTGTTCTAGATATATAAGAGCTATTGCACATACTCAGATTATTTATATATGCAAAGCCATTGTTACCTGAGGGTAATGGAAGTTGTCAGCAACCTTACCCAGGCAGAGAAGAGGCTAGAGCAGAAAGCAAGAGCTGTGAAAGGCCAGTTGTAGGCTTGAAGTCATGCCGGCTCTCATGGTAGACAGGTGAGTCAGTCAGACAAACATCAACAGATTCACCCAAAGGAAAGAAACATCTGAGATTAAATTCTATTAAAGCTCAATATCTGCACGTAAAAAAGAGTAGCAGTAAGTATTATTTTGCTATTTTAAACATGCTGGCCATAGCCATAGCCAAGGCCCTGATCTGGGAGGGAGGGCACTCAGGGTAAGCAACAGTCTGTTCCCCGAGGGGCTTACAGGCAGGGCTGGGGAGAAAAGAAAGGAAGAATTGTTATCTACATTTTACAAACAGAGCACAGCAATGCCGAGAGATTAAATGCCTGGCTCGAGGTCACACAGGATGTCCAGGGCAGACCCCTGGAAATGAATCTACATCTCAAGGTGCACCTTCCTGTCTGTCATCCAGACAGGTCTAATTCATAAAGAATAATCTAAAAAAAAAAAAAAAAAAAAACCCCCCAAAAAAAAAAAAAAAAAAAAACCCCCCAAAAAAAAAAAAAAAAAAAAACCCCCCAAAAAAAAAAAAAAAAAAAAACCCCCCAAAAAAAAAAAAAAAAAAAAACCAAAAAAAACCCACGAAGAATCAGCCACTTCCCAACAAGACTTGTACAGGCTTTCAGTCTAGCATTTCCAGCTAACTTCTCAGTCTAGCAGCTAAAATTTCATTACATCTTTGAAAACATAACTGTAGCTGTTTTGCCTCATGCTATGTTATGCATATTGCCAAAAGCACTCCCTAACACTGTAATATTTTGCTCTGTGAGAGGTGCCATGCTGCCAGCAAGCAGCAAACTTACTGATTAAAGTTGCAGCCATTGAACAGTATCTTCTCTGTGTCTGTGTGTCTTTTGGCCTAAATAGAGTAAATACACAGCATTAAGGGCCTGATCCTTCTCCCACTTAGGTCAATGGCAAAATTCCCACTGATTCCAATGGAAGAAGCAGCCAGCCCTAAGGGAACTGGTGATTTTTATTTCCTTAAATTTCTGGCAGACCAAATCATGTGCAATTCGCAGCCCCAGAATATCGGATAAGAAACAGTGTCTCCACACATAATTTTAAATAATGAAGATCAAATCAATTTTATTACGGTGCTGATAGTGTACAAACATGTAACAAAACCTAAATCAAGACAGGAAAACTGGTATCCCAAGGCAGTGTTAAAGGAATCAAGAAGGATTTCCACTATGGAAAGTGGATAGTAAAGCATGTGCCATATATCTCATGATCTATGTCATAAATTCAAATATATGGGTTTAAGTTCTTCACATTTTACCATGGTTCACATGCAAGAAAAAAACCCCAAATAAAAAAAAAACAAAACAAAACAAAACGAAACAAAACAAAACAAAATATTTAAATAAAACATAGATGATTCATGGATAAAATGCTGTCCTTGAATATATATTTACGATTTCTGTTGATATTAGAGTATTCTGCCTTGCATCTTTGACCAAAATTTGGAACACATTGTGTTCGTTTTACTACTTTCTCTTAGGCCAGTGTATCCAAGTAGTCTTTAAATATGTTTTGTTCATGAAGCTATATTTAGAGTTCATCTATTTAGATGTTACTTATTTCATATCCCAAGCCAAATCGCACCTTTCTCCCCCTGCTTTGTTTATCATCTTTTCTTCCATAATTCCGAGCAAGATCATGAGCTCATCATACCTTTTCTTTCCATTTGGTTTATGATATTTATCTTGGGCTGCTGATGCACTTGTTGCCATGTAGGACTTGTAGATTGTGACTCCTGGTTTTTTTGGCAGGATACTTACATTATCAAATTGCTGAAAATTTCTCCCAACACTACTTAAGACATTTTTAGCTGAAATAAAAGTCAACAGAACACTTGGCCTCTGTGTGGACTGTAAACTCTCTTCTTTTCCTGGATAACCTCAGATGGTAGCTAGACTAACAGTTACTAACGATATGAATCTCCCACGTGATTTAGTGACAAACTCTTTTGAAAACATGAATGACAGGACACAGTTCTGATGTGAGAAGGCTCAAGTCCTAAAAATGTAAAGAGTTTTAGATCCAGACAGAGCTAAGTGCCAATGAACAGCCCTCCAGCAGTTACCCCACCAGGGTGAAAGGAAGAAGAACATATATTAGAACTCTAAGGAATCAAGTCCTGTCAGTCACTGCCTTCCATGAAAGAGAGAAAAGTCATGGTAAAGACCCAGGTTCTAGGAACAGCAGCATAAAATACTGGTATGGTTCACAATTCAAAGGTGTGTAACAACAGGTGCTGAAGGCATCTGAGTCTGGTGTGGTGGACCAGGTATCTCCTGCAGGAACTCAAAGTGCTTGCTTCTTGGACAGATGCTAAACGTGAGAAGCTAATAGGTTAGGCTGTGTCCTCTTGACTGCAGGCATTTACCCTCCACCATTTGCAGAGAAGACTATGCACTACTGGCTATCACATTTTTTTATTGTGAAATAATATTTCCAACATAGTCAGTGAAGAAGAACAAGTGCAAACAGGTATTTATGCCTGCAAGGATGCAGGTCTGCTGCACAGAGAAGGTCAGTCAAATAAATTTCTCCCTGAGAATCAGATGCAGCTGGAAGAACATTCAGATTCCCAAAACAAAGGCTAAGCCTGTGCAGATCCACACATTATTTAGAGAGGCAAGCAGATAAATACCACAGATGGAAAAAGCACTTTTTAAAAACTAACAGATAATGATGGCGCAACAAAAAAATTAGTACAAATTATTTTTGGACAAGAAGAAAAACCAGAAGATTTCTAATTATCAGAGGAGTAAATTAATAAACTTCCAGTAGTAGTCATGGGTCAGGAGTAAAAAATACAATGATGCAGGGATGAGCACAAACACTTAGGGCTGTATCTAATCACACGTAGGACTTACCCACCCTATTTTTTTGGAAAAGAATGAGTTAGCAATGTGGACACAGGCCTGGACATGATTTTTTTTCTGCTCAACAAAGCATACTTTCATATTTGAAGGTATAAATCAGTTCCCATTCAATAAGTTCCAAATATAGATGGTATCTGGAAGAAGCACACAGAGAATTATTTTGGTAATTGCAACAATACAGTTCACACCTATGAAAAAATGAGGTACTTAGAGGAGATTTTGGTTATAATCAAAGGAAAAATAATTTCTTTGAGACAACCTAATTCTTTCAAGAAACTACCAAGCTGGAGTTTTGACTGAATTAATCATCAGTACAGAGAGCAGGTACTGCCTGAGGAATCTGAGTGTTTTAAGAGAGGAACATTTGTCTGAGCAATAGCAAAACATGAAAGGATGTGTACTTTAATTTCCATGTAAGTTTTGGAAATTATGTTGGTTTGCAATTGCTGATAATGTGGTAGTATCTTCACACCAAGAATTATAAGTTTGTGCCTTGAAAATTGGATGAAAAAGAAATTCACCAATTACCTGGGCTTAACTGTGTTCTAGTGAGCTCATGGTAAAATCTAGAATGCACATCTGCTTTTAAAACTGCAGTTACCTAAAGAACATATTCTTGTCAAAATTCAACTTATTGTGATTTAACAATGCAGTTATTTTAAACTGGTATGTCAAAGAAGGATGCTGTCTCTGTGAGCTCCTGTTGTGGTACAGAAATCACAACTGAAGCTCTGTTCCTCCTATAACTCCTAAAAAGTCCAAAGCCTTGAGAGTTCAGCTGCATCTGGAATAGCAGCATCTTCATGTCAAAGTCCAAGACAAACACACATTTAATGAACCTTCAGTCTCCCTAGGCTCAGTTCTCACTCCCTGACTTCCAGGGCAGACCTCAGCTGAAACAGCCAATTTGGACTCTCACCAGCAGGCTCTTTGTTGGAAATCAACTCAGCCACCTGCAAAAGGCCTGATCTTCCCTGAGGAGATTCTGGAAGGCCACAGCCCTAAGTCAGCATTATGTGTCCTTATCATTTCAGATAGCCTTAACACCAGACACCGAGCCATGTGCAGTGAGCTTGCTGTATCTGACTGTAAGTGCACAAGTGCTTGCATACATGTCTACATCTGTCAGAGGTGGAATGAACCATTACTTCCTTCTCAGTTAGCACAGTGAACATGTATTTTCCCTCAATCATTTTTAACTCAAAGGCAAACAAAATTAATTTCTCTGAACTTTGAGGGACAAAAAAAGTTTAAGCAAGGTTAAAAGCTACACTTGAATATTCACATGTCTAAACTTTTTTATAAATTCACTCATGTGTGTACTTCAGAAGGATGGAGAAAATGAAAGTCTTGTCTATTTTTATCTAATCTGCTTTAAATATATTTTCCTCAAAACTCTTATTTCCTCCATAGGAGGGAGATTTCCAACCAGTCTCATCCTGATCTCAGTAGATCAGCCCTTTCACCATTTTTTTTTTTTTTTTTTTTAAAATAAAGGCAGTCCCTTTAATTTCAGGTGGGATTTAGTGTACTGGATTGTGAGCAACAGGACTGGCTCACTGGAACCCCTGATAAGCACAAATAGAGTAATTTGCTCCTGCGTTCAAACATGCTATGTGTTCTGGGCACAGTGCTGTTTTCCCAGCCCAAAGCTTCTCCCGAAAGCCTGCTGGCTCCAACAGAAATGCCTTGAAAACTCTCTGTGCAAAATGCATCAGCAGTCCTGTAATGACACCATTCCCATTAAAAAATAATGACCATTCTCTAATTTTCATTACAGAAATATAACCACACTCTCCATGGAGTGTGGCAGGCATGGGCTTTCTCTTAAAGATTTTCCTCTGGCCTCAGGCATCTCAAGGTCTTGAACCTGGGGTGCTATAAAGGTACCAAATGGTATTCAAGAGCCTCTCCTTTCACAACCCCAAATCCCAGATTCCTATTTCTCCTTATTGGACAAAAAGTGTTTTTTTCCCTGCCCGTCTCCATTTGAGTATACGCTTATGGGGGATAGTGTTGTGGAAGTCTGTGGTCTTGGCAGAAATGCTCAGATTAGGCAAGACAGTGCTAATTAAAGCATGTATATTACCGGAATATTAAGTACCCACAAAAGTTTTGTAAGAAGTACCAAGAAGTCAGATGTGGTTCCTAAAGATGGCTCTTATAATTAGTAATTTTTTACTTCCTAACATATACAAATATCTTTTTACATTAGGATTGTGATCTACTGCTGGAATCCTCAGAAAAAAATAGACAATAACCCTTGACCTCCATAAAAATAAAAAAAAAAAGTGCTGAAAGTCTGAAAGACTGAAAGACTTCTAAAAGAAAAATTTTCTAAATATATCCTAAAAGAAATATAAAAATATTCTAAAAGAAATGTTTTTCTTCTAAGAGAAAAACTTGAGAGTGTATGGCAGTAAGTTATTTTAAAAGTATAACTTACATCTTAGGACTGTAGGGTTTTTAATTTTCCAAAGACATCAGATGTCTTAAAAAGCTAAGCAAACCTGTTTTTCAACCAGAGTTAATAAAACACAAGTCGAGGTACAAATGGGTCACAAGTGTCATAGCCACTGGGGCAAGATAGCGAACAGGACTTAATAATGATATTCACGGCCCATCCATGAGACCATGGAGCTTCATATCCCCATTTGCCTAAACCTTGAAGTGTTACAATATATGAGGGAAGAAAAAGACATTGCTCGCTTTTCTTTTTCCATTACTTTGGATTTCTAACAAAGAGCATGAGTCAGCCCTTTTAAGTGTTGTGTCAAACATATAAAGAATTACTACAAAGCAATTTAACTTAATCAAGCCGCATCCCTTACAGAAAAAACCTGAATTCTTTTCAAAGCATGAGTAAGAGGAATAAGACTTTTCCTGCCTGCTTTCTGCTGTCCTCAAAGGGGTTAAAAAAGCCTAATACAAAGGAGTTAAGCAATGCCTGAAACGGGATAATAAATGTGACACTCTCTCTCAAATATCAGTAGCAAATATTTGAGCTTATCAAATAAAGGAGGAAGTAGTTTAGTTACAAATAAACCAATCTCTCATAAAACAAGTCTTCACACAAGGTAATTTCATTGAACTGGAGACAGCTAAAGGCCACCAGCGGGCAGGACTCCCGCTCCCCGCGCGCTCCCCAATGGCCCCGCCTGATTAATGGGGCGGCCGAGTCCAGGGATGCCGAAGAGGGACAAGGGAGCCGGCCTTCATATCAGTGGAGCGGCAACAAATAAAGCATCGCAGAGCTGGTGCGAGGAAGTGACTCATCCTCCTGGAACACAGCGGGATTTGTGCGCTCCCTCGGCCGCCCCCTCCCCCTCGCCCCCGTTTTTCTGCGCTGCCGAGAGCAGCGTGTCCCAGAGACTATAGTAGATGTCACCGCTTGGCACTGGCTATGCAAAGAGAGGACAAATATGTGGGTGTACTGAGGATCTGGGACGAGGGCCTTAAAGCCACAGCGTTCTCTCCGGAGGGAGCATCTGGGCTGAGACAAGGACAGCAAAGTACGTTTCAAAGGACAGCTTCCTAACGGGAGAGGATTGGATGCTCCTTCTCATCTTCCTGGCATCTAAACGATCCAGAGGGAAAAAATAGCAACTTTGGTAAACGGTAACAGACTTTCCTTCGGAAGTTATGTACGGTCACGAGCAATTAAAACACGGGGGAACAGAAGCAAAGGGAGGGGATCTGAAGGCGAAGGAGTTGCAACATGCCCATGGCTATGCTGGGAGCTACGGCGCCGTTTGGCCACCAGATTAACACCAGTCAAGCCCCATGGTGCTGCCAGAAGGGCTGAGCCACACTCCTCTCTCTCCACGAGCTCCCGTGCTCTCCCCAGCAGCTTCTTCTCAAGGGACGTGACACCATGTCTGCACAAGCATCCATGGAAGCACAAGGCTATTTTGGGAAGGATGGTCGCATTATTCTCCTGATGGCAGTGTACCTGTAGTGTCAGTTCTAGGTTGGAGTCCTATTTTCTCCATGACAAGAGTATGTGACCTCAATGTAAACATGCAGGAAAACCATTCATAGATCAAATAAATTAATTTTCTTCCTCTGACTAAACAGTAAGGTCCTGACAGATGTCAGAAACAAAATTTATTTTTCCCCCTTCTGTTTTTTGGGCCTAACATGGCTCTTATTTGCTACATAATTCATGGTGCACTACTTAAGCAAACTCTTTATTTTAAACTCCACATGCTTCTATGCAAACTTGTGAAACACATTTTCAAAAGGTAACAGAGACTGATAGCCTAATTTCAGAATGCAATGAAAACTTTAAAAGTATTGTAATATATGAAGTAGTACAGAAAATCAGACATTCTGGTACTTGAGAATATAATATGGTGTTATTCATGTACATATATCTTATATCAGTGGATCTTTTTCTATATCTATACATTTGGACAGGCTTTTATGAAGATATACACGTTAAAATATGTGAGTATAAAAGCAGATTCAAAACAGGTCATGTAACTGCTTTAGTGTTTGAAGTAAACCTTGTCCCCATATCTGCCCTTTTTGTTGAATCTATTAATTATAATACTGGAAAACTCCATTAGCACCTTGATGTTCAGTCCTGAATATTGGCTTATCTTTGCTGGCTAAAAGTCAAAAAGTATACAAACACTTCTCAAAGTAAATGTAAGTGCATCACCTGACACAGCATGAAATCACCTGGTCAGCTACTGTTTTCTTTGCTTTTGCTGTTTCTAGGGCAAAACAGGCTCTCATGCCTTTTAAAATAGTTTTGAATTATACAAATTATTGACTTTAGTGAGCTCATTAATGTAATCTGTGATTTCCATGGGCAAAAGCCGTTGAAAGACGCTCAGCACTGTCTCAGCTGCTGAGACAGCTGAGCTACGGTGGGGTTGGAAGGCTCCTTCTTGTTGCTGGAGGTGGATTTTGCTGGGGCAGCTGAATCACAGGGCATCCCCTGATCCACCTGTCTTACTCCCTTGCCCAAGGCTCCTGCTCTTAGCAGGAACTGCTCGATAGGGGATGCAGTAAGTAAATCTTCAGGAACACTGGTTAATGTTAATGCACCAGGCTAGGAACTGAAGCAGTTCAGGAAGCTTATCTGTCCCATTACAAGTGATTGTTTCTCCACAGACAAAAAAATTCAGCTGGCTGGAATGGAGGTGGGGGAACGACGTGCTTTAGATATGGAAAATGAACCCTCCTGCAATCTTAAAGCCTTACATTCAAATGAACAAAAAGAAACTCTGATCTGCCTTCTGGATAGATGAGTCACTACCTGGAATCCTGAAAGAGACCATGGAGAGCAGTAGGCTTGATAACTGTGTAGGCTATAACTGCTTTGAAGGTGGTAATAAGAGAAAATGAAAAGAGAAAGGTATATGAATCATATGCGAGAAAAGCAAAACAAATCCCTGCCACTCTACAGCCTGAGTAGACCCAGATTCATCTACACAGATCATCTCCCTCGCCCCTTTATTTTAAAAAAAGAGTTTCTATGGAAAGAGTGTGGGAGGGATGAACTACTCTATATATACTGCCAAATATATACATACATATTGGCATTTCCCCCTCTTCCAATCCCCACACCATTGCCTGGCTTAGTTTCCAACTGAAACATACACACTGTTAGTTACAGCTTTTCTAATCCTTTAATAAATAGCTGAAATACTTCTTAAAAATTCCGTCACAACTTGTCCTGACGCACGTCAGCCTCAGCTGCACACTCGCACAAGGTGGGGCAGGCGGGAATGAGAGGCCTTATAAAATGTAACATAAACTGTGTCATCCCTACTGGGATTCAAAGAAAGAGTCCACAACAGAAACAGCCCTAACTTGTATCCCAGGGTTAGAACTACTCTTGCAATTCAACACATGAGGTCTGTGAAAGCCGAAACAACCCCTCCACCCTCTACCCAGATAACGAGATGAAAACTGCATGCAACACAGAGGTGGTGCTGAAAGAAAACACTGTTTCTGTTTTATTTTTATCCCTTGGATATCGCTGGTGAGGCAATGCCGCAGCGCAAGGGTTAAGGGCTCTCAGAGAGCCATGGCGCACTTCAGCTGGGGGCGGAGACATAGCAGAATGGAGGCCTGTGCTGCTTTCCCTGGGAAGCTTTTAGATTAGTGTGCTTCCAGCTGCATTTCCTTGAAAGTGATTTAGTTTCAGCCCGTATCAGAATCCTTTCATAGATCTGTTCCTATTCAAAATAAAGTGCTTTAAGAAAAGCACTGTGATGGAGTTTAAAGTAATCCAAAAAGTATGGGTTGGCTTAGATTTTCTGTTACAACTAAAAGGGCCAGGATTCAGGACAGGAGGATAACTGAAATTATGCCTCCCTGTACATACTAAGCCCTTTTTGACCTAAGGCATTTACCACAAAGAACAGGAGGCTTCATCACCTCTCACAGGGCTTACAGTAAGGGAGGTACTTTTTATGTCCCACTAAGACTTGTTTCTTTACAAGATATCCCTCAAAATCATGCTGAATTAACTCTCTCTGGGAGCACTGTCTCTCAGGCCAGCCATGATCATTTCTCTTTGTTTTAAGTACAATTCTGGAAGTATTGTTCCATTTGTTACCCCAGAAACTGCAGGTTTTTTCAGACGTAACTCTTGTTTAAATAATGATTTTTTTTTTCTTTTAGTACCAAACCGAAAGCATAGACATAGTTTATAAAAATATTGAGTGTTCATGAGCAGTGCTTACCCTGAAAATGACAGCCAGGCATATGTTCTTAGAGAATTATTTCTTTAAATGACAAGAGTGCCAAGGGGCCAACTGAGAACAATTAAGAAAAATGTCATTGTTCTGGGCACAGAGAGTAACAGAGGAGACATCTACACTGCAGAACCTGGGAGCCATTCCAAGTCCCCACCCCAGGAGCAGGCTCTGGCTGAGTCCTTGATCCCAGTGGACCTCAGCCCAGGCACATGCTCCAGGTGACCACAGGACTGCTTTAAGAAGAATCAGGTGTGGGTGTTGTGGAGACCTGGAGAGTGCCATGACATGTCATTGCCAGTAAGAATGGGCATAGCAAGAGATTTATTATCTGAAAGAGAGCTGTGATCTAAGTAAACAAATTAGACAATGGGCTAGAGAGAACTGATGGAATACATACTGAGCAATGGGATGGTTTGCATGAATGTTCCTGGTTGTTTGCTTGTACATTTTTCTCTGAGATGAAGCAGCACTTTCTTAAATTACTGGAGTGGGGTTTTGTTAGATGGTGTTTTACAAAGCTGAAAAACAAAGGAAAGAAGGAAAATTACACAAGACGAAGAAGCTTGGAGCAGTAGTGGAATGAATCTAAGGCAAAGACAACACGCAGGAAAACACTACAGGAGGCTCCTGTACATCCTGACCACCAATGCAAAGTATGTCAAGATGCTTGGGGTGTGGCAGAAGAGATCTAATAGCAGTTCAGGAGCTGTGAGAAGATAGGATGGAGTGGAGTATTTTGATATCAGGCCCTGGTCCTCTCCCAATACCTTTTATAGAAGCAACAATTATGTTTTGAAAATGCGAGCATTTTTATTCCATCACTTTTGTAGTAACCACCCCATTGGAAAAGGTCACCCTCAGATTGTGAGGGAAACTGGCAGATCAGTTAGTATTCGCATGGCTAAATGCCAAAAACACTACCACTTTATGGAAGAGTTTTATCTGCTCTTGTTCAAGTTGCGTGGGGAAGGAACACAAAAGGACATCTTTTTTGGGACTTGCAAGCACTGATTGCTTTCCCAATCCCTATCTTAGAAAGCAAATCTATGCCTAAAAACTAGAAGAACAAGACAGATGCTTAAGCACAAATCAAATTTACTGAAATGGAGCAACACAGGTGCCAAAGTCCTGGCAAAGGAAGAGCAGAATGGGGGCCAGTGACATGGGTTTTCAAAGACAATTGAGGTACTTTCCATTTTGCTTGGGAATATTTGTTTGTTCCTAATTGTTCACTTCCTTGTCCAGTTGCCTTCAGTATGAACAACTGCATAACTGGGTGTATCCTGCTAAACAGAATAGTAATATTTTCCATGTACTTAGCATTCAAGCAGGTAGCTGAGAATTGTGTCTCATTATTGTTCCAATGGCATAATGCATTATCTATGCAGAGTTGGATTGTTGGGATGCCTCCCATATGGTAAAACTACCAAGTTTTAAAAGAAACAATGATTTCCACTGATGCAGCTCTTCTCTATTCTATGTAGTGTTATCTCTCTTCACCATTCCAGCTGCAAATGAACTCTTGGATATGGCATTAACAGTTTTAGCATTTAGGTACACTCGGCAACAGATATTAAACCTCATTCTGAGTCTACAGCTTTCAATCTCATTCTACATTAAAATTAGTTTGGAACTACAGGTTTTGTGCGCCTTCATCCAAGTTTTCCTTTTTCCTTCAGGCTGAGCACATGAAAAAGATATGTGAATGCTTCACCTGGCAACCAGCTTGTAGCCCCAGCTCAAGGATCCACTCTGACTTCATTAGGACTTCAAAGGAAAATGCTACACAGCTCTGTTGCACAAATGCTGTGGAGTGGTGAGGCAGCAGTGAAGAGGTTAAAGACACGTTAACATGGTTCAGGTTTCTATTTTGTACCTGAGTTTGAAAGCAAGAAGCCTTGGAAGAAGATAAGGGAGAAGGGATGGATTCTGGAGGTGAAAGGGAAATTAATTTTCTTTAGGTCCATGCAAACTTTTACAAAGAATTTATTTTACACCTCAAATGGCTAAGGTTATATTAACTGGCTTGGCGAATCCCACAAATATGTTCTTCCCCCAAGAAACACATTTCCTGGGGCTGGGGGAGTGCAGGAGGGAGGGGAGAAGGCGGGAGAATGGGGATATTCAATGTATTGCGGTATGTCTGGAATCCTCTTATCTAGCAAGACTGAGAACACCTGGACAACACTTGTCTTCCTCCCCCACCCACCTGTGCAAATTGCTAAGCACACTGAAGCTCAAAGCACTGCACCCTACGCCAGTCACATCACAGAGATCCATTGTGACTTCTCCGTACATCAAAGAAAAGTCACTGCCCATCTTTGCACAAGTACTGAGGGAGGCAGTTGTGAAGGGGTTAAAAGATCAAGTTCTGCTATAAAGATAACAGGAACTGGAGAACATGCAGCAGATGTTCCATGTGGAGGCACTTAAGTTTACAGTCCCACCTGCATCCATTTAATACCTTTAAAAGCAATCTCCTGTTCATTTGTGAGGGAGAAGAGAAAAATCAATGTTCCAATCTCACCGTCTTCTCACAACATCCGTATCCCACTGTGAGGAGAGGGAGGAGGGGATGGGATGAGCAAGACAAGACGGCTGAAGTTGAGATTTAAGGGCGGGAATATGCGGAGATTTATGCAAACACACATCCCCATGAGGAGAATCAGCCATTCTTTTATGTACAGGGCAAGTCATGCTCTGTGCTGGGGAGCAGCAGCCCAGCATTAATGTCAGCATTTAGAATGTCTTAAGAACAGCACAAACAGTAACTAGTCATGTCACAGAGTTTTACATCCTTCTTTCTGTTTCCTTCCTTCCTTCCTGCTCACATTTTTACATCCCTTCCAAACAAACCAACTGTATTTCATTACACGTGTTGAATGACTTCAAAGAAAATAGTTATGTAACAATTTATTGAAATATGGAACCAGACAGATAAAGGCTGAGGCTGAGTGTGGTCCATTGCACTATCAGACACCAGAGGGTCCATGTGGGAGAGTCTTGGGAAAGTTCCATGGTATTATTTTATTTCCATATACATGTCCATGGTTCAAATAGATCTGGAGCTAGCAGAAAAAACCATTCAGTTACACAGAGCTGTGGGTTTGTTTCCGTTCGTCCTGCACTAAGGAGGATGAAAACATAACATGTAGGTCATATCCAGTGTCCCTGGATATAAAACCCTGCTCCCTTTTTCTAGATTTATTGGTAACAAAGAAAAGCTCCCCAGCATGGCTCCACGGAGCTCATATGTACATACGTACATACATGCATACATACATACACGTGATCACTGTCATCCTGAAATGCTCCCAGGGTGTTGAATACACCCAAATAAATCTCTGCATCGCTGCTGGTTGCTTTCAACAAGCAGCAGGAAGAGGTAGAAACTCATGTCTCAAAGAACTGAAATGAAGAGTTGGTGGGATGAGAGTAATATGGAGCTTGAGAGTTGGGATCTTAAAAGGGAGCAAATTGTTCAGCTGAGTGATGCTGATCTCTCTGTGAACTTCCAGTGACATCACTGGGGTACTGTTGTGCTGGAAAATATGCAATTCGTATATTTATACTGTGACCCGCGAACCGTAATTTAACATGGAATTCAACCCTCTGTGCTTAAATGACTTTGACACCCCGAGGCTACAGCAAATCAAAGAACAAAACAACTACTGTCTCCTCAGGCAGGCACGGTTCTTAAAAATATAACGTTACACAGAAAACAAAGGTAGAATAGTTTCATAACTGTGTATAACACACCTTAGCGCCTTGTCTTATGCCAGATGTCTCCTCACTGCTGGCTATCTGCCATTTGCACTCCATTTTCAGGAGTCTCCCATTTCAGGTCTTGGCACAACCCAAGTCACTCCTCCTCATGACCTATCTGAAGGAGGAGTTAAAACCAAGCAGTGGAGGGTAACCATGAGGTACCTGCTTGCAAAGGAGATTACCTCTCTAGCCAGCACTCCAGAAGTATTTATTCTATTTCTAGCTTTGCCACATACATGACAATGGATTGTATGTTTGCACTTTTCTACCTCAGTTTACCTACCTTCTGTTTTTCCCTCTCATGCAACCATCACTTAAAGAAAACACTTTAAATGTTTCATGTTGAAAAACTGGGATTTCAGCATCACAGGAAGGTTTTAGCATAGCAATTGTTGCTCAAGACCTGAGGTTGCAGCAGCAGATAGCTTATAGGAAACGAGAACACCTCTGGCCTTATCTGCACAGCTACGTGCTCATACAAACGAATACACAGGGCTGCACAGGTACAAGCTACCTTGTTGTCGAGTGCAGCATTAGTCTATTTAAGCTCGGCACAGTAGCTGCAATAATTTATTAATATAGTTTCTTCAAAGTTCATATCATAGAGAAACTGGCTGCTGCCCTCTCCCCCCAAATCAGGCACATCATCTGGAAATATTTGTGGGTCTGAAAGGAACCACTATTCACAGTGAAGTGTTGGCAGGATTCAAAGCTCACCAGCGGAGAACGACTTCTGGTTCAGCACTAACAACTGCAGCTCTGACTGTGGGAGCAGGCAACAACCTCATCTTGCAGCTGCCACCTGCATAAGGGTTCCAGAGGTAGAACCCCGTGGGTTCACTTTCACATCCAGAAACCTGATGAAGGAAGGAGGGCACAGTCATTTCTAAATTCAGATGAGCTTCCTCGAAAGCTCACAACAGGCTCCTTAGAAACATAGCTGGGAAACACTGGGAAATTCCATTTCTTTCTAGAAGGCAGTACCCATGAAGAACTGCTGCTGCACCCGGCCACAGTGAGGTCCTACAAAAGACAGAGAGATGGGTTTATTTTTTCCCCTGTTACTTTCCTCCTTGCTTGCTTGCCCTATGTTATCAGTAACCTTGCTGGCTGGGATGAGACCTTCCAGACATCTTGCAGGCAGTTCTGGGGCTGTGCTGATTGCTTATTTGGGTGCAGGAGACTTCTGCGCCTCCATTAGAGCACAGTGGCTTTCCTGACCAAGCCTCCTGTTTCCCCCACTTCCATCTTCAGAATCAATAATTTCAGTCTCTTATTGTTTCTGTTATTTAACTATAACTTACCTTTGTTCATTTTGCCTGTAATCCCATTTTGTTCTCCTACCAGGCCCAGTGGCTTAAACTTGGGAGTGTTGCCAAGGGTCTGAGCCTGTATATTAGAGAAAAGCCTTTTCTGCACTGCACTGTCCCTGGGGAATGGTGGAGATGTGGGCTCCAGCCACCTTCCCCCACCCGCTTCCATCCCCTCACAGGAGCCTGAGGGGCCCACCACAAGATCCCTGCTGTGGTACCCATTACTGGCCCTATCCATTATTTGCACCTCATGCAAAAGGATTTTAGTAATGGAGAGTGCTAGCAGGCTATCTGCTTATTAACTCTTTAGGTTGGAGGGACAGACATCTCGAGGGCCAGGGTGAGAGCTGAGGTGGTGTCTTCAGAAGCTCCTTGCAGCAGGATTTGTTTCTCTGCTTGCACCAATCCCTTCAGTGGCTCTGGTGCCCTGCAGGCTGTGCCATGCACTGGGGCAGGCAGAAGATCAGTGGTGGCCTGATGAGCTAAGGGGTTCTTAGGGCATCAAGACACCTGGACAGGACTGCTGTGAATAACACATTTTCCCACTAATAGCTGCCTGGATATAACAGAAACCTCCTCAAGCCCTCCCCACATACTTTTCCATCTCTTTTGACTCTGATGGAATGCCCAATAGGTCTCTATTAGAGTGAGCAATGAGTGTTCCGAGGCTGAAATCCTCCCGCTTGGTTCCTATCGCAGTACTTTTTTTCTGCTAAGAATAGCCCTGTGAGCACCAGTTATCAGGTGGTTACTCTCTGAGGCCCGGGCTGCACTCACTGAAACTTACAGGGTTGGGACCTACTTCACAGAGTCTTTTGGTGTTTTGTCTTTAAAGACAATTCCCCTCCCCCTCCCCCCTTTTCACTGTCTTGCTCCTTCCTGGTATGCGGGTTACCGTAGAAAACATTCTGAACTTGCTCTATATCTGATACTTATTTATGTTTTCTTCTCGATTACTCTTAGCCAAGAAATAATTCTCTACCTTATCTGCAACTGAAACCAGAAAAAAGCAAAGAGCAGAGGCCACAGTTTCAGGACTGTGAAGGGTTTTCTCTTGCTTTTTCTTTGCTGTGGTTAATATTTTTCGATTTTTTGAGATGAATAAAGATTACTGCAGCACTGAATTAAAACCTTTGCTATAGTGTAAAATGTTTGGGTTTTTAGAATTAGAGAAAACTTATTAAATGCTTTTAAAAAAGTTTTTCCCACTGACCACAAACGGAAACTCTTTTGAGTTCTCTTCATAAAATCTTGGGCTTTCGATATTGATCAGAAATGGTCCTTTGATGCCTCTCGTTTATTGTTGAGAAGAAGCAGAATGGAAGGAAGCAGAATTTCTCAATATACTCCTGTTTATACTCCTGTTTTCTTTTGGGACAACATTTGAACTATTTCAAGTAGATTAATTCATCGCCTTAAAGCAGACTATGACCCGGGAGAGCGAGAGGACTCTGCTGAATGAGTCCAGTTTTATGCCCAGTTTTCCTGTCTAGACTTGCATTGAAGAGAGGCAGATTTATGGATGGTGGAGAATGTAGTGGTTAGCTTTGCTGAGAGCAAAGGCAGTCTCAGAGGTAGTATGGATGCCCACACAACAGTGGTTGCATACGTGCATGTAGCATCTAGTGCATTAATTACAGTTTTGCCAGAATCCTGCAACATAGACAGAACTTCTCTGACCCTCTAAAGTTAAAACAAATAGTGATTGCCTCTGGCAGTACAGCATCTGCAAAATCAAATGCATGTGTTCTATACATGTAGTGCTACACATGTACCGCTGTTCTATAAAAGCGCATCTGTGCCTTATCTTGGATCGGATGTCATCATCATCTTTGTATGGCATTTACTGGCAGGATACCATTAGAAATTAAGAAAATATACACTTATTTATCTCCATATTGCTAATAAAAAGCAGATCTGTAGCATCTGAACTCCCTTAAATAGTATGAACTAGCATGTGGCCAAGTTGCTGCTTACCAGGCTGACCAGGGGCTGCTGTTGTCTGGTCTTTTACAGCCGACCTTACCTGGCATACCATGTGCCAGTGATTGACTCAATTTGCATTCTAGAAGGCAGAAGGAGTCTGAAGTGGTAATTAGGCTCTCCATTGCCTTGCAAGTTTTATTGCTGTAGATATCCAGAATCTGATTCTCTCTGCAAGTTAACAATGTGCTGGGCAGAGCCGTTAATTTCAACAAAGGTGCAGATTTACACTTGCAAAGGAGAAGAAGGCTGATGCTGTCAGTGGTAATGATAGAGACAGAAGAAAGGTGCACCTTTATTCTCCAACTGACTCCAGAAAACTGCAGCTTTAAACGTGTAGTCTAGACCTGAGATTGCAGTGGTTTATGGTTGTGTAAAGTTGCTTAAATAGTTAAAATAGACTCTGTCAAGAAAACAAGATGCATGAATGACCTTATCTTGTTTTCCAAGACGGCTGAGATGTCTTTCCTAGTGGTGCTGTCCATTTGTTTTGAAGCAAAAGACCCCTTGAAGCAGCTAAACAGGAGAGAAAGTAGCCCAATGGGGAGACCTTTTATTTCAGTTTAGATAAGTGTGCAAAATGGGCTCCGATGAGATGAGGCAATGAGGCAATAATTATTCCACCTCTACTTGCTAAGTACTCATTGTTTCCTCCTTCCTGCAAGTTAGGGCAACTGAAAGGTACAGAGGAGTGTTGACTGGGACACTAAGGGAGAGATCAATATCACTAACTTCAGAGGTTTTGAGATGTGTATCTATTTTACCTGCTGTGAACTTTTGTTCGCTATAGAGCATTACCCGCAGTAGAAACATTTCTTCAGATGTTGGAGAAACTAGGACTAAATCTAGTTTACAAAGATAGCAAGAATGTCAGGACGTACCATGACATGGAATGTCTTAGTAGAATGTATTCGTTCATATTTGACAGGAAATTTTAATAACTAAATTTATATTGATGGACATGGCAAATACATAAGAAGTGAAGATATTTGACCAGATTTTATAGCAGCATGTTTCTATGATAGGTAAACATTACAAATATACATGAACGACATCCAGAAGTAATAATTAAGGGCAAAAGACTAAGATGAGATCTCAAATTCTCTAAGCAGAGGAAATACAACAAACGTAGCACATAGTGACAGACATAACTCAGTTATTCCCATCCTTCAGTACTTTGCATGCCCAGTAGCTCAGTCAAATTGTACAAATACCCTTAAGCAATGGTACAGCACTGGCCACTTTAATGTCTGATTGATGTCTGTGGAATAAGTCTTTGTCTTATAGCTACTGAGACAGTGTGTATAGAAATGTATCTGATTTTCAAGTGTAGCAAAGTCTAGTTTTGAAATGAGTCGCTAAGTCTTCACATTTATAGATCCAGGCAGTACAAATGCCATTTTCTGAGGCTCATATGGAATTCTCTGCAGCAGCAACTGTGTGATGGTTATCAGAATATCATGAGCTTACACTTATTTGAAACTAGGCTATTTGGCCACTTTAACCTATTTTGACGTATCTTCCCTCTCTTTTATATCTCTAGCGCGTAAGTAGCTGATGGATCCAAATACTGTCTTTTTTCTGCTTGTTCTTTCTCTGGTAGTAGCAACTTGTAATCGCTGAGTGGTTTGACAAAGATGCTTCTTCCTCATTTTTTGTAAAAGATATTTCAGTGTTAGCGTCATGTTGATTTGACCTGGATTGTTTTACTGTTGTAGGTAAGAATTTGATAATAAATTGACAGTGGCGGGGCAAATTCATTCACTCCAAATCCAGAAAAATGAGAACTGTAATAGGCCTCTTTTACTTCTTGGGTTAATACCCTTACTGACTATCTCTCGAGTCTGACCCTGTTTCCCTCCTTTGTTTTTTCCTCCCTGGAGCCCCCCTTCCAGATGAAACTCCATACTTCCCAACACTTCTAATATTTCTTAAAGTACATCTTCGAACCCAAGGATTCTGGATAAAAGGATATGATACAAATAAATTGAACAGTTTTGCCACCAAAGAAAAGCAGATAGTGTCAACATAGCACAGGTAAACTTTGGATCTCCTAGAATGTTGCCAACCTATTTAATATAATAACAATTGAGTTTATGTCAGTTGGCATCTTGGATCTAAAAATCCCCCAGCAAATAAATTTTTTTTATCACAAAGAAGTGGCTTCATTGGCTTTGCTCAGCCTCTGGGCGGGGGAAATAAAATCATTATTGAGTTTGATTTTCTTGAGAAGAACTAAGTTATAGAGGCAGAATTTGGGAATATATATTCAAAGTGATGGAAGACTGAGGCTTTTGCTTCATAAGACAGTTTGCATATCTGCTCATTGACATCATGTTTGTTTTACCTGTTCTTTGCACCAAGACACAGTAGTGTAATTGAAATATTGAGACACCAGCTGAGGCAGATTATGGAGCAGGCATCAAAAGCTGTTACTTTTTAAAGAAATGAGCAATAGAGTGCTTAAGATATAAGCTGTTAGTAGGTGCCAGAATACTAGTGAGATTTTTTTTCTTGGAAAGACGGTAACTAAGATAATTGAAATACAAGTCGGAGAATAAAATCTAACTTGGAAAAATGTAAATTAATATGCTCCATGCAATGAAAAGATTAGGTGGAACTTTTTGTCTCTGTGGGTCTGTTTCGGGATTTTTTTATCCTTCATTTCTGTTTTAGCTAAAAAAGAAAGGATGCAGTAAATTAGTCCAAGCAGTTTGGTAAAATATGAAAATTAGAGAAGGAATTTGAACACAGTAGTTTATTGAAAGGGCAAAGATAAGTGTACCAGTCCAAAAGAAAAATAATTTTATACACTGTCAGAATATGAAATGGCTTGGATATACTGAGAAACAGCTGATCAGATAAATATGATATTTTCTTCAAAAATTGTAAGATGAAGTTTGCCGAAATGAAATCTCAAGTGTCTAAAACTGCTGCTACACATGGACATTCAACTAATGTGAAAGGCCCTACAAAACTAACATAAGAACATTCAGTGACAGGTAATAATTGCCCTAATTTTCCACCTTACTAATTAAAGCAGTTATTTCACTCCGAAACAGTTTTATTAGAACAAAATATCTTCTGCACACCTGTATTTTTGTTTTGCATTTTTCTTCAGGCCTCTTCCCTATTGAGGCAGAAGAACAATACTATAAAATGCCTTTGGAAGAAGCTTTACCACAAATGCTGTTCATATGGAAATAGAGAGTATGAATAAACAGATGGCAATGACAAGAGGTGTAATCACATGATCACAGTGTAATTTGGGTAAGAATGTCGCCAGTCCAAACTCTTGATCAAAACAGGAGAAACTCAGAGGTCAGATCAGAGAGTGACGTATTATTTTCCAGTTGGCTCTCAAAAATCTTTAAGAGAGAGCGTAGGTTCTCTGGGCAACCTGTTCCACCTGCTCAGCTCTCCACCTGTTGTCCTTATAACCAGTTTCTCCTTATATGCTGTTTGTTTCAGTATGTGCCTGTTGCCTGCATTCTCCCACCACACAAAAAGAGCCTGGTTCCTGTTGGCCCAATATTTCAGCGTGCCGACACCCCTCTGAAAGATGTCCCTGCCCTCCAGCATACTGATACCCCCAGTTTGGTGCCACCTACAAGCTGGATGAAGATATGTCCTTTCACTTCCTCCGTGCCTCTGATAGTGACACTATAAAGGACAGGTCCCAGAACGCTTGTAACAGGCCTTCAGGTAGGGTAAAACCCATTACTACTCCTCTCGGAGCATAATGATCCAATGCTGAAGAATACTGCCCCATTCTTGCATATTCCGACCTAGGTGGTTTTGAAAACAAGGTGACTTCCTTAAAAAAAAATAATTCTACCGGTAATCGGAATGGGGAAAAAATTCTTGCTCTATTCTTGTCCTGGAAACATTTTAAAAGGAACTCTTTTAAACAGTGTTCTTGCTAGCAGGATGTATCTCTAGCCAGCATATACAGAGATGGTCTGTGTTATAAATGATTTTACAGAACAGCGCTGTTGAGCTGAGAAACTTGATCTGGCATTCTGGTAGCTCGATCCTTCCAGCACAAGTATAAAAATGGCTAAAATTGTCCGCATCAAACTGTATAAAGCATCAACAGCAAGTTCTTGTAGAATACATGCTACAGCCATTTGCCCAAGGAAAACAAATGATTCTAACATGTAATATTGAATGTTTTATACCAAAGTAACTACCGCTATTTTTGCTAACATGCACTCTGGTCCCACAAAGTTCCATAGCATTTAAACCCACAAGATTTGGTTTTTCAGCCAAGTTCAATCAACTTTGCTGCAAAATACTTCTATTTTGCAAGTGATTGTAAGAAGAATAAATGCTACAGAAGAATACAATTGTAGAAAAATAAACTTTTATCTACTGTTACTTCTCAAAAGCCACAGTCTTCTCCTTTCTTTGTAATTTTTTCTCAAAATTCTCTGGTTTAAGTCCATAGTGACCTTTATATATAGAACAATTTCTCTTTCTTACTGATTTCCATAAGACAAAAAAATGTAGTGTGATGTTGAAAAGATGGGCAGAATGCATGACTACTTAGGACAGCGAATTTCCTAAGCGAAAAACTTCAGCTTTCTTCACTTTTTTCTCTAAATTAAAAAAGCATATTTTGTTTGATTGGATTCATATGTATGTAGTCCTGTCAACTAGGACTTAGTTAACTTCCTTAGAAGATAACCGATGTCTAGATTGCCTTTTATACTCTCTTCACCTGGAAATATCAACATGACTTTTTAAGTAAAGTGAGTTGTTATATCGCGTTAAATTGATAATGTTTATCAAAAAAAAAAAAAAAAAGGTAGTCTTAAGAATCTGCTGACTGGATTACATCTCTCTTGTCTATAAAGGTTGTTTAAGCAGCTTCAGCTCCCAAATTGTATCACCATTTCAGAAACTGAAGTGAATCCAAAACATTGACACAAGTCTGGTAAATGCCTAATGTTGCAAACGCCGTATTTTTCCATTATATTTTTATTTAACTGATTAGATTAGCTAGGAGTCACTCATATCAACAGTGAAGAAGCATGTCTTTTCAGTAGTGTAGTGACAACAAAGAAATATCTAACTGAACAAAATAACTTACAGGCTTAGAAAAAAAAATTAAATGTTCTTACCTTTACCTTTATATTTCTTACCACTCTTGTGATATCCAGGCAGCCGTATACTCGGAAACGCTTTTAGGCAGCTGTGTTGGTTTTGGCCATCTAAGCAGCTTACAGAATCAGTTTAGGAGAGCTTTCTGTTTATCAAAAAACAGTTTTGAAAAACATTTTCATAGTCAACGCATAAATAAATATCTTCCTAATTAAAATAAATCCATAATCATTTGTAAAAGAAGTACATTATGCTTAAGCAGCTGACTGCTTTATCTTACAAATGGAATATTTGACAATGTTAAAAATGCTGCATGAACTCATTTTGCAGCAGTGATGTACAGATTACTTCACACAGCCAGTATAAACACCACATGAAAAAAACAGTTCCTCTGCAATGAATACTCAGATAAAATGTCATCTCCTAATATTTTGTTAAACTTTACTATTTTTCTGATGAAAAACGATGGTTTTCTATCAGGCTTTTTGTCTTTCTTATGGCATTTCTTAGATTCGCAGACATTCCATTTGGTTAAGGCATTTTGGACTGTTATTAAGTGTGTCTTGCAGAAAGAAATAAACACCCAGCATTAAACTAACAAAAAGGGTTTTCAAAATATGAAGATGTCTTTCACGGTATCTGAAAACTTTGTTACACAGTGGAGGAAGTATTGGATCTATGCCTGGCTGGATTATTTCAGCCTTAAGAATCAAATAGTTTTTTCAAACTATTTCTTAATCTCGCCTTGTTCTTTTCTCAGTTCATGACAAGGATGTTTTTTCTTTTTTTTTCCTAGAGGCGCTGAATCAGTGTTTAAAATCACTTTGATTTGCATGGAAGTATGATATATATTAAGTCATATGATACTAATGATCTTCTGCTTTTTAGTATGCAATCATTTTAGAAGACCAGGGACATAGGAAACGTCAGCCTAAGGAGGAAGATTTATTCTTCTGTCTCTGATGTCTGTCACTGTAATTCTGCTAAAATACAGAAAGAGTGACAGTTTATTCTGGCTAAAATTGGAAAAGATTAAACTTGCCAATGTGGCAAGTATATTTTCCCTCAAAGTATTCAAAAGATAAAGACTTGTATTTGCTGAAATTGCTCTAAAACAGTCAGGGAGAAAAAAATGTCTGAAAAAAGAGTAATGGGAAATGAAAAGGGAAAGAGAAGTATGAGATACCAACAAAAATGAAAGCTATGTTATTTACTTTCAACAATTTTAATTTTTTTGAAACACTTGCAGAAAATCTGGTCTAGCAGCTGATAACTAATGTGCAGTAGTTGAACCATATTCATCTGCTCTTGAGACCCTACTAAAGTGGGAAGACTGTTGCCAATCCTCAAACGAGGATACTCGTAAACAAACCAGGTCATGCCAATGAGACACAACATAACTTTGATTCCTCTTAATTTCAGAGAACACCCTGGCACCAGAGCTCGTTCTCTCCAGTCCAGCTTTCAGTGCCTGATAGTGTGGGGTTATCTGTGGCTCCCTTTGTCATGGCTGGAGAAAGACTGTGGCCTCCAGAGGGTAATCAAGGTCTCCATAGTGAGATTTCTGTCTCGCTCTCGCTATTGATCATGGGGGTGATCTGAGGCACCTCACGGTTTCTACATACATAATAAAACAAAAGCGAAGCCTGTACTATCAATGTTGAACAAAAGAGACAGCCATAGATTAGAAAGAGAAATTAGCATTATAAGGAAAGAAGGAAAGAAAGAAAGAAGGAAAGGAAGAAGGAAAGAGAGAAAGAGAGAAAGAAAGAAAAGAGAGAGAAAGAGAAAGAAAGAAAGAAGAGAAAGACAGAAAGAAAGAAAAGAGAGAGAAAGAGAAAGAAAGGAAGAAGAGAAAGAAAGAGAAAGGAAGAAGAGAAAGAAAGGTGAGTAAAAATTAAAATATGCTTGATCTTGAAGAAGGGTGGATGTAGAGATGTGGACAACTGTGCTGTCTTTTGCTGCCCAACACTGAAGGGTCTCCAGGGAAGAAAACATGATATGAGTCAGACAGCAATAGGGCTGAGCACTATATTGTCCTTCGCTCCTGAAACACCAGTGTCACAGAGAAGGTGACAGTCTTTCACTTAGTATCTTTCAGTTTTCTGCTGTACCCTACCCTATAGAAAGCTCTTTTCTATGCTAGTTACTTAATAAGACGAATAAACCAATGGAGCCATTTAGTACTGCTTTTTGTTTATTGAAATCTTGACTTTCTGTCCTTAGAAGTCAATGATAAATTGCCCATTGACAACACAGAGCGAGATCAAATCGCTGGGATGTTCTTTCTTATATCCTCTTAAAAGGAAGATGTATCTGTTATATACAATATCTAGTTTTTATTATCATCTAGAGATCATTTTTTCCCATTATAGAAATAATACCAGATCCATATCATTAATATATCAAAAAGACTGCAATTCCTCCCACTGAAGAACACTTGAAAGGTGAGATGACTCTTCAAAGAGACAGGGAAATTTTTAAGTCTCTTCAAATGCTATTATTACAATTATTCTACTAAGATGCTATATAAAAGATTTACCCAAGACTCTAGTCTGCTCATTATGACAGAGGTTTACCACTCCAGGGCTGGTTTATTGGGGAGATATAATTTTTACCTATCTGCCAGCTGAAGTTCAATAACTGAACAGTAAAGACAGCATTATAACAGCCAGCTATGTATTGAGCAGATAATAGAAATAGGTTATTAATATATTACTCTTCTTTTAAAAAGATATTTATCTTCTTTAGGACAATTTATAATTTTCATTCACGGGACAGAATTTAGGCACCAACAGTTTAGTTTGCCACTCCTCTTACAAAAGGCTGTTCCTCACATTTACCTTTCAGAAAGTAAACTCATATTCACTTCTTTCTTTGTTTAAACAGAAACTTGGCAACACACCCAATTTCTGTAGGACAGATTAACCAACCTGCTTAGGGGAATGCCTTGCAAAATCAAAACAGACCTAAAAATGTCAAGGGCAAGTATAACTCCTGGTAGAGAATTATATCTGTCTGCAGGAAACACCCCCAATTTCTTCACAATGTTGTCATGAAATAAGATTTCTTATCTCTAGAAAAAAAAAAATAGCCCAACAGCAATGAATGTATTTCTTCCAGCAAGCAGAAATGATGCTTTGCAACACAGAGGTTTCATTCAGGTTTTTGCATCCTTCTGAGTAAACACTGTCACACCTCTGACACTATAAAATAGAAGATAAAAAAATGTATAAATAGGAAAATACTTCTTTTCAATGTGCAGAAGGAATCTCCCCAGGCGAAGTCATTGGAGAGCTATTTTTCAATCTATGGAGAATGCTGATATACGAGGAAGTATGTTATTAACAGTAAGAGATAAAAGCACTGGATCTACTCTATTCAGCAACTGCAAAATTAGGTTAGCTTCGGAAAGCTTTACAGTTTCAGAAAACATGAGGTTCTTTCAATTTTGTTGAATGCACCTGTGTTCTTGTATGACAACATAGAATAAACATAACAAACTGAATGGAATTTTCAAACTACTGCTTATCTCTGGAACCTCCAGTTTTTCAAATGAAGTTTTTATGTGAAACCTCATTAATTATTACCTCTAGGGGTGGACACTTCTGAATGAAATATTATTAAGTTCCTTTATATTTTTACAGTGTGGAAGAGAAATGCATAGAGTAGTATTACTATACCAGTAGTCATGATGATTTTTGGTGCGGAATAGGAAAACAATGTTGTGGTGGATTACACCTTTTATAAAACTGACTGGAAAAGAAACACTAACTTTCAGACAAGCCTGCAGTTCAAGAAGCAAGTTTTGGTGCTAAATACAGTTTCAGCATGAATAATAATAATAAGAAGAAGCCTACTGTTCTAATTAATCTAATTATCTGAGAAAAAAAGGTGCCTGGCACCCTTAGAGCAAAGAAAAGATGCTTTAAAGGCATGAAATAACACCTTTGGAGTGGTTAGTTGGAGAAATCAATATGTATAATGAAACAAATATATGCATTGAATCTGTGATTTTAGTGTCTAGACTCATTTAGAAAATTATTTTATAGATGTGCTGTGAAGTCCAGGGCTGAGATATTAGTGATGGTAGACATTCTTTTTCTGGGAGAATGAATGGGGTCTGAATCTTTAAAGGTCCCATCCTTTACTGAGTGCTAGAGCAAAGTTATTCAGCTCATGATGATTGGTCTATTTTGTCTATATAGTTTGTATAGGACCATTTGTTACTATGGGAGAAATATGTTACATTATGAGAAGGGTTTATAGAAGGTCCAAGAATTTTTATGGATCTGGTCTTGAAAGCCTTTGCTGTGCGGATCACAAAGATATTAGCAAGTCTCTCACATGGCAGGCACTGGACCACACTAAGTTTGCTGCTGATGTGAAATGCAGAGTTTGGGTCTGTTTGAACACAAAGAGGGGTTTGCGAAAAACAGCTTTCAGCAGGATCCTCTACCTATGTATACTGTAATTAGGGCTGTGAAAGTGAGGGCATGTGAGGGTGTGATGATTATCATTTTAAGAAAGGAAGAGTACAGAAGAACCTCACTACCTAAAAAGACTGAGATAAAAACTGAGTGATGTAGAAGACGGTGGGGATCTGTATGCAGAATTTTTCTCTTAGCAGAATCACTTGCCTATATCAGGATTTGTGTTAAATTCATTGGACTTTGAACAAATCTTGGGAAATTAAATCAAAGAATCAATGCTTCCTTTCTTTACAACTTTTTCTTTAAAACAGGTTCCTGCAGTTGCAAAATTCCTCCCCATCCTCATACTTTCACTTGGGATTATTTGGTGCCCAGCTACAGTCACTCATTTTCATTTAAGACAGATTTTGCTGGATGTGTTCTGATTTAACAAAGAAATATTTCCATTCCTTTCATGAATCAACAGCTGTTGCCATCCCTGACAGCTGGCTTAGTCAGGCTGAAGCACAAGTATGTGTTCATTGGATGATACTTCATTTGTTAAATCATTTGACTAGTCATATTGATGAGTAATATCTCACATGCAATCCAAAAAATATCAGCAAACAAACTGTCAGTGGCAGTGCAAGCCATGAGCATGATCCACCAAAGCCGATTACAGGAAACGTGAGATGCCGGCTCTGAGCACGCCTGGGGAGCTGAGATAGGGAGCAGAGACAGCACCAAAAACAAGGGTCTGTGTATGAATTTGGTTGTTTCAAATTCAATGCACAAGCAGTGATTAAGGCTTCCATTTTTTTCTTTTTTCTTCTTCTTCTTTCTCCTCCCCACCTCCCTTACAGAAAATTCTTTTATTCTGAAATTTTCTATAGTTCTGCTTCAATGAAAAGAAACATTCGGTGTTCACAAAACCAGGTGCTGAGGCAGCTATGGAAAACACGAGCAGTATAGTTCTACAGAAACCTGCAGGATGGGGTCTGGAGGAAAAATGACTCATTAGCTGGACAGAAGACATAACTGTATTTATATAAAATGTCTTTGATCCCTCTCCCGCTATTCTTCTATGCAGCTGTCCAACAGTACATATGAGCCACCTGAAGAACTCACAAGCACTCATTAGGTCCACAAGGAATTAAAAAGCCCTTCTTTAGCTCCTAAATCTTGGGCAGCACTCTAAATGTGTGTCACGTTCCCTAAATGCGTTTTGTTAGTCTGGCTTCCCAGGAAATGGAAAGCATGCTGCCCTCACTGTCTGAGATGGATCCGGTGCCTCTCACTTTAGAAGATATTGGCTGAGATATATTATTCTCCTAAGTTTCATGATGACATTAGCTCTTACAGTACAATCTTTATTAGACGCAATAGAGTCCATCCACGTGAAAGCTGTGTGAATACAGATGTCTGAAGCCTCACAACTTACTGTAGAAGTATCAAAGGACAAGGAAAAAGTTCCTGAGAAAGAAGGCTTCCTCAGATTTTATTCTCATGAACTCTGGAGGTTAGCTGAAGTAGAAGAACTCTGGACACAGCAAGTAGATTTAAATGTTGAATATAAAAAAAAAAAACAAACCAAACCCTGAAGTACTGAGATTTTCAAGTATTGGGATTTTTTCAACACATTAAAAAATTCCTATCAGCTGCAATTAAGGAGCAATCAGGCCAGTGTGAAATGCTTATGAACCCTTAACCCAGACTACTTTGTCCAGCTAAAGTTGTATGTTGCAGCTCTTGGAAGTGAATGAAGGAAAGTTCTTTTCTGAAGGTATCTCCACCCACCTTAGTCACGCAGTATGAGTAAAGACACCTGTAGCTGAATGTAAATAAGGCCATCTGATAAGGCTGTGTGTGACAGGAATTTTTAAACACTGGAATGGTGGCCTCACAATGTCACTCTGCAGAGCTGGGCTCTGGTGCTCACAGCACCAGTTTTCCTGTGTTATAACGCCTTCTGGATTGTGATAAGTAACACACTTGCCAAAGTATGTTGGCATCTCCAGCTTGGCAGTGTGCAGCAGGTGAAATTCAACTGTCTTTCCTCAGGCACTGCTCCACCTGGAGCAGTGAAAACGAGACATAAATTATTAGCCCACATTTCAAGGCATTTAGGACAGAGCTTGCATTTTCAGAGTTTTTAGCTTTCAGGTGAAAACAGCCATGTGTTGCTGGGAAAGGGGCAAACTGTGTCTGCCCATCAGACCAATCGGTAGCCCAGGAAAATCACTCTGCCTCCCTCTAGGTTTATGAAGCACAGGCACACAAAGCAAATTCTTCCCTATTCTTCCTGGACAATCATGTCCAGTCTCAGATTTAATCAAAGTGTTAATCCTAGGGGATTTACACAGTACGATATTGTATTCAGCTTTGAACATGAAACTACTGAGTGCCACAAATACCCGTTACCAGTAATATGTTCCCTGGGGATCCTCAAAGAAGCACAGAATGTGGAATAAATGGGCTACTTATTTCCCTCAGTCACACCTGTGCGAGCCCTGCTAATTCAGATAACAGCACCTTAAACCAGGGGCACCAGGAGTGAGAGCGGGTGAAAAACATTAATGAGACTGACAAGACTGCAAGTGTTTAAAGGAAAAAAACCACTTGTTTGGAGTGCTCAATTATTTTGAGCCCTTTTGTCTTCCTTTTGACAGATTCAGGCAGATGCTGGTCATAATAAAATTTGCTGGGAAAAAAAATCGATGGTCATTAATGGTAACATAAGTTATCATTTACAAATGGGATTTATATAAAATAAAATAATTGTTAAGGCTGAAAAGAACTCTAAGTTCCCCAAGTCCAAGTTTTAACCCAACACCACTGTGTTCACCACTAAGCCATGTTACCAAGACACATCTACTGAACACTTTGAGGGATGGTCATTCCACCACTGCCCTGGGCGGCCTGTCCCGATGTCTGACCACCTTTCCAGTGCAGAATTTTTTCCTAATGTGCAAGACCCAGTTATCTATGTGGTATGGAAAAACAGCCATGAGCAATTAACTTCATCTTAAGATGGAGTGAACAAATCTCTTGATGAAATAGGGACCAAGTCCTGTACCCCATTCACAGCTTGCCCCATAGTGATTTATAATGCTGGCTGTACATAATGTCCTCAGGTCATCTCTACAGACTGCTCACTGGTAAGACATCATCTGTTTACATGTGGATTGCTTTTTCTGACATTTCTTGAAGTAGCACCTAAGCGTCTCTTGGCCCTGGATCTGTGTATGAAATGGTTTCTACTGATTAGCACCACTATGGAAGGAGCAGTGCCCATCCTCTTACACCAGGGATATCGGGATCCGTTAATTCTGCTTAAAACATCCAGGAGATTTTTTCATTAAAAAAATTAACCGGATAACTTTCCACTGTCACATTCCCTCTAATATATTTATTTTCCCTAGACAAATTCAGAAAGACCAGAAAAACTAGAAAGACTCTTTCCTAGAAAGACTAAGACTAAAAAATGACAAAAGTGAGGATCAGACAAAATGGGGAGCAATGCCATGGCTGTCATGGACAAAAACTGGCATGAGTAGGCAAAATCTCCCATGCTTCTAAATATACCATGACTGGAAACAAGAGGTAAGAAGAGTTTTTCATTACATTTTTTGTCTCTGTCATGTGGTCACTCACTTCTCTTCTGGGAACATAACTCCGTATTCCAATTTTGAAAACCATTGCCTGTTTTCAGGAAACTCATTGCACAAAAGTACAATCTAGTTTATTTATATTCCCAAACTGTTTCCTAATGAAACGTAGGTTACAGGCACATATTTTTAATATTTTCTTTCTTTTAGTTTCTTTATACTAATAGGGCTCCCATCCTTTAAAGAACTTTGCTGTTGCTGCTGTTTTTTATTGTAAACTATCAAACATTCTCTCTGACCCTATACAACTCCCTGTACCGATATCCTTATTCGTAGAGGTAAATTTTCAAGTCGCTGAGACAATGTCTCTGCTAGTCAATAATATAGGGTCAAGGCAAGCTTGGACCGGCCTTTGGGCAGCCTGGTGTAGTGGAAAGTGCCCCTGCCCATGGCAGGGTGGATGAAACCTGATGATCTTTAAGGTCGCTTCAAACCTATTCTATGTTTCTGTGAGATCTTGGTCACAGGCTGGAGCACTGCAATCACCCATGCTGCTTACCACATTCCTTAGATGCTCTGGCTCCTGACAGCGAGCAGTGCAGCTGTACAGGGGCAAGCTGCTCCCCACTACTTGCCCCAGGGCCAGAGACTAGGTTGCTGGCCTGTTATATGTAGTAGTGTAGCTGTAGCCTGATCACATCCTTCATTTTTGTCTTTTGATTTACATGAAATGTTTATCATTTGTATATGAAAAACAGAGTCCGAATAGAGGCTTTCTGATCTTCTCAACCACTATGACTATTTTGCCAAGCTAATGAAATTTTCCATTTGCATATCTATGTATTTTGAATATTTTGAATTCCTAGGAACATTATGAAGAAACAAAGAGACAAAGAAAAATTCCTAAACTGTAGCATTTATCTCTAGATTTCATTGTGTGTATAACACTTGTAACCTGATAGTTACTGTATCTTTGAATATGTGGTCCACATTCGTTTTCATAGCCAGATACTGCCAAAAGTTTAAATTTCTGTGTAATGCTATTTTCATTTTCATTTATTCTCAAAATAAATGTTTTGTAGAAGTACACTTACCTACCTGAAATTTCAGTTATATGTGTCAGATGCTATTTTGAATGTTAGAAATAATTATTTTGATTTCGCGTTTCAGAATATTTTCTATAATTCACACACATATATTCATATGCAAAAGTAATAATAATAACAAAAAATGAAGCAAAGTATAATTCACTTGGAAACATTTGCTTCGAAGCTGCGAAGTAATTTGTTTCCATTCCAATGAAAAGTTGAAGTAATTTTTAATTGTGAGATTTTCTCATGGGATAGACTTGGTCAGATTTGACCAGCCATTCTAGGGATTTGAGAATCAGAGGAGGAAATGTTGAAATTACCATTTTAATGGAAAATTGCACAGCAATTTTTCGAACCTTGACTATATTCTTAGAACAAAAAAACCCCTAATTTTCAGGGCTCTCACCAAGTCACATTTTTTACAGTTGTAGCCAAGTGTGGTTGCTGGTGGATATTTTCTGTTTTTTTCACTGAGAAATGAAGAGATCAGAATTAGTGACTTCTTAGAAAGCGTGATCTGAATCACTAAGAAAAGGTCAGTATTTATCTCAGTGTGCTGCTGAGTGCCTCCTCCTCAACTTCCAGAGGTGTCAGGCTCATCTCCCAAACTGTCGAATCAAACCCCGCTAACTGGTAACCACGCCAGATATTAGCGACTTAATTATAGCAACTGAACTCGGTACGTGCCTAGGGAAATAAACACTTTCAGACCTTGATATATGCTCCACAGAAAACAATAAATAATGCCAAACACATGCTTTCTATTTGTCAGCAAAAAAAGAAATGCTTGTTGCAATCCAGACATCAAGTGACAGTGCCAAAACCCCCTTCAGTAATATGCGTACATTCTCCAGACACTTTAAAACTCCATGAGCAAACACTCTCGGTGTCACACCAGTATGTAGTTTACTAACCAGGTGATGCTTCAATATTCTTTCGGTGTAAGTATTTCTTGTTTGGCTTTTATTTTTTTTTCCTTTTTTCAGAAAAGAGATGGAGTTTTAAAAATACAATCAGTGTTTCCTTCAGCGCTCTGTTAAAAATTAACAAGCCAATTTATTCTTTGGTAGAACTTCATTGACCTTGGTAAATTTAAATCCAGGATGAAGTTGGCCCACCAAGGAGAGTGGAAAATATTTGCAGTAAAACTTAAGAAGCACACACACATACCTGATTCACTTACATTGCTGCTCTCTGTTTGGTCAATGATCATTGAAAGGTTCCTCACAATTTGCAGAAAAAAACCCCAGTGGTTAAACCAAATTCCAAACAGACCTGAGCAAATTCATTTTTCCAGCCTGTTTCAGGTGAAGCTGGTTTGAGATATGAGATTCAAGAATTATGCACTTTTTCAAGGAGAATCAAAAGCTCCACATCAACTGTATTAAAAAGAAAATAAAATAATCGAACTCTTGCAAGCTAAATAGGTTTTTTTTTTTTACTCCATTGTATTTAGAAATCTTTTAATTAAACCAATAATATGTAAAAGAAATCATATCCACAAGTACCAAAAAAAAGGCCAGTGAAGTGAAGAGTGTTGAGGTGTTATCAGAATACACAGGGCCAGATTCCTTTCCTTTATGATACGGTGTATTAAAGAATACCTTGGCAGGAGTTACGCCACACCCACCTCAGTAACTCTGAAAATAGAAACCTCAAGAAATCTCAATCAGCAGCCATTCCCAGTGCCTTCCAACTCAGCTGTTTCCTGATTCTCATTCCTGGGAATAGCGTACCATTCTAACTGGCTAAATCAGTCATTGGGAAAGACAGGAATAAATACTAATTAAACACTGTTGCAACAATGAACTGCAGGGCCCTCTTCTCATTTCAACTACAGATACATTAATTAGTGAAGGTGACATTTCCTTAATATTACATAACAACATTTTTTACCCTCTAGCTATGCACTGCCCTGTGCAAGTATTATTGACTTTTCTGTGAAACGTGATATTGACTGCATGTCCAAAATGTAAACACAAGAAAAATGTTTCCAGCTCAGCGGCACAAACTAAGGTGACAAACATGAGCTCAGTCTCTAGGACAGGAAGAAAAAACAATAGATACTTTTCTGCTTGTATTTAATAAAATAGTTTAGGAATGAAGAGATAACATATTATTCCCATCTCTTCCTGAATAAATAGTGAGTGTCTTTTTTTCCCCATTGTGAGAGATACAACAGGGGCTGTTTTCTCCTGCAGTTCTGTAGCAAGCTGCGTAAGCTATCCACCTATAAGAAACTAAAGGAAGGCCCACAAACCTCATGTGAAATCAATCCAGCGTCTTTCTTGAATTTGCATCCTTTTGAGCTGAGTGGATTTTTATGGACTACTCTGTTATGCTAGCTGTCATAAAGTGATGTTTCACGTAAGGCGTCATACATGTGGAGGAAGTAAATGAGTCATGCCCATTCTGCCCACTAGTAGCCAACATGGCTGAAAGGATCTATCTCAGGCCTCAAGCCTGAGCATGGAAAAGCACACATTGGTGAGGCTTCAAGCACGGTGTGAAACAGAGTTTTGGACCACAAAGGCCAATTTCTTACTAGCAAGACAATCCAAACTTAAACATATGGGATGAGAGCAGCCGAAGTTTTTTCCTGGGTTTATTAGCTTATGTTTTATTCAAGAGTTGAAACTGTTGCAAGGATAAAGATGCAAGGAGTCTTATGGGCAGGATCAGAGCAGAAGAAAGGGGCTTCGGCTTGGGGTTGATTCATGGAAAGCAGGAGAAAGAGAGGGAGAAAGTAGCAGAAGTAGAATTGCCTGCAAAATATCTGGAAACCCCTTCTTTAGAGGAAATATGATGCTCTCCATTTCTTTGTATCTGGTAAAAACCAATATGAGTACAGTTGACTTGTGCTTGTTAAAGATAATTTGGAAAACAGCCAAATTTAGCATGACCCTCAATTAGAAGAACATACAAAAACCTGAGGAAATATTAACAGGCTGCAGAAAAGCTAAACTGAAAATGCCTAACTCCAGACCAAAATGAGGAATGGGTTCCACTTTGGGAACTGAAGTTTTATTGGACTTGGAATTCCTTGAAAGCCTTACAGAAAATGAGGTATTTATTATGCAAGGCAGTGACTACAGCAGGAAGTCAATTCTGGAAATGCTTAATATGTTCAATTCCCATTGACATAAATGAAAGTATAAATCAGGTTCTGACTCATCTATTTCATTTAGATCTATTCTTCAACCATGTTACAGTTGCTTCAAAGTCCAAAGTGTGCCAAAAATTCTCTTTTCAATGCTGACTCTGTACAAAAACTGCATTTTGTTGAACTTCATCTTTTACATACATACATCTGCTCATAAACTGTATCTAGAAAAACTCACATGTATAGGATATCTTATGAGCACTTCTACAATGGGGTGATACTTAATTTGTCCTGCTTTTCTCTCACATCAATATAGTACAATTTATGGAAAAAGAATGTTGTTCTGGGGTATATATGTGTATATATATATATATGCAGCTGATCTACCTATTTTGATAGAGCCACAAATGCAATTTTTCAGAATAACCAACAAACATACTTTCTCTGATAGTCAAAGAAATAATGTGTGTTACTGGCTAACTGTGCCATTTTAGTACTGTGTAATAAGGCTGATGTTTACACAAACAAACCAGTTTTGGTATACAAAACTTGCTGATACATGTCTGCATAGATAGCCACCTATAATTAAGAGCACGCTTTTAAGCCAGCTTCCTAACATGGATCTGCAATTAGAGCTGGCAGTAGTTTTGATAAAGTGACATCACATTTCTGTTCTGAGAATTTTGTCCATTTGGCACGTTAACATCTCTCAGCTCCAACATAATAAATTTTTAATATTTCTATGCTCATATTGTATTAGCACAGGAGGTCCTGATCTTATGAACTTTATTAACACATAGAGGTCCAGTGAGCAACTTAAGTTTACTTAAAAGGAATAAATGTGAGTTGCTTTCTCTCACCTTGCTTATGTGAGAGAAAGAGCTGCAAAACTGGACCCATTCAGGGCTTGTCTACACTGCTTAAGCTTGGGGTGTGCATAATTCACATCAAATGATTTGAACTAATTTAACAACAAAAGAAAACTGTATTTAGTATGAGCTCTTCTGAAGGTTTTAAAACTGATATCCTAGTTTAATGTCAAAGCTCATATACTTAGTTATCATTATTATTTTAAATATTCATTAACCTCAAATAACCAATATAAGACCATAAGGTGTTATGATTTAAATGGAAGTGGTTTTCCTCTCTCTTTCTGTCCTTATGCTAATTTTGCTTGAAGACAGCCTAACCTGGGTGTTGTCACCTTTATTGTTGCTAAACAGATACCTTAGTTATGGATGAAGAAGAGATCCTTTAAAGTTATCCAGGTAAGATCACAATAACATATCCTGAACCATGGCAATATTAGCCTGGAAAATTTCCTCCTTACTTACCAAAGTAAAGCAAGATATAAATGGTGCATTTTTCCTATGCTCACAGCTCTCAGTGTGATCATTATTACAGATTTCTTTGCAAAAATGTATGAATATGAATGAGTAGGTTTTCACAAGTACCATTGTATCACCATACATTACAGCCATCTAAAATAGATTTTGAACATTACTTAGACATATTCTAGATATTTATTATGGTTTCTACTGACTGAGTCAATCTTTATGAAATAACATCTTCCTTAGAGAGGATATAAAATTTTCTAAGAGTTCAAAGGAAGTCTACTATTGCTCCATTTATTCTTTTGCTTTTAATGAGATAGTTCCAAAACACAATCTACTACTAATGACTGCAGAAATTCTCTTTATGAGCAGAAATGGGTGAACAAGTTGTTCTGACAGCTCATTTAATTTTTTTTTTCAAAAAAATAACAACAAAATCCCCCTCATTTCACATTTAGACAACAACTGGTCTCACAGATCCTGCACTAAACACTGAGAAGAAAAAGATTGTCAGTTCTGCAGCCTGACTGGCCCCTTTATTTTTCCTGTTCTAAGTTAGATAGTAATTTGGGACTTTTTGTTCTACCCATCACTGAAACTAGGATTGGGATTCAATTAGCAAAGCATGCATCTGTTGTCAGTCTATTTTTTGCATTTCAAGACATCCAGACTAGTCTTCAAATGCTCCTTTTAAATATCTTGGGTCTCTCATTGGCCACATGTCACATCTGGCTGCCCACATGGGTATCTTATTTTTGGAAAGAAAGAAATCAATACAACTGTTTCAACCTTTATGTGCTGCAAAGATGTCAAACTGGCCTATGGGCTTTCACTGCAATTTGATATGTGGGAAAGGGAGGTTTCTTTCCTCATTTATTCAAACCGTTAGCTTTACTTCTGCTCTTACTTTGTACTTTTTATGAAAAGAAGAATGATAATTTCCAGGAATCTGTACACCTGCAAATTGTTAGGATTGGAACAAGTTATGACTTCTATAATCTAGTAGTAGTCAGAAAATTATCTCTGATTTGAGTACAGAGCGCTGTAAAACTGCAAAGACTTACAGAGTCCTAGAACAGCTGTACTAAAATTTTCTTCAGCCTTCAGTAAAACTCCAGTAAATGCGCTTTCTTCTTTCATAGCATGTGAAGAGTGAATGGCCTAATCTTTTAAGATTTGTGCAGAGTCTCTCTTGTTGGAAGGAAAAGGCAAGGTTGCAGAGTAAAAACAGAATACAAAATTTGCCTTTGTCATCTATGCACTTACTTCTAAAGGTTCTGCATTTAATAAAAATGAAGAATGGAAAGGAATATATTGCTTTCCTCACTTTGCTTAAAATATTTTCTTAGGGGATGCTACTTCATGTATAATGAAGTCTATCAATGATGATACCAGAGCAACTCACATCTTCCACAGATCCGCAACATTAAAGCAAATAGAAAAGAAGTGTTTGAAGAGGCTATCCATCCATTTATTTTTGAGACTCTGGATCATCTTCAAGGGAAAACCTATAAGTTTCTAAATCCATGACTTCTAAGAGTTCTATCTTACCCTAAAAATATGTATGAAAGAGCACGTTACATTTAATCTCATTTTCTGAAGTTCTAATTAGGGCAAAGCTTACAATGAAAATCTAGCATTTTTTCTCCTATCACTTTCTTTTTACCATGTCATTTCTTCATGGCAATACTTAAATAACTGCAGCATACCATTTCATTCTTAGAATATACTCTGTACCTAAGACATAGAATATGTATTTGGCTGCACCTAGATTGACAAATGTTTGGTTTTGGTTTTTTAGTCCAAAAATGATTTTTTCATTGTCGTGGTTGATGTCCACTTACTACTATTTCCAACTCTAATACACAGTCAGCAGTGCTAGTCATGGTTCTGTTTGTTTGCAGCACGGACTATGCCATGATCCAAGCTGGCTTTAGCTGGGAATTGTCAAACTGAAAATCGTACAGTTTTGTTAGCACATAATTGAGCCTAAATCCACCCTTTTGAAAAGCAGATATTATTATTTGATGATCAGAAATAAGCTAACTCACCTGTACTACGCAGAGGCACGAATCAGCATCTCCAAACAATTCTTCATTGCAGATATCTTAGATCAGGTCAGAGATAGATGCGGAGTCTCTGCCATTGCATAATTTAGGGGAAACCCACATAATTTAGGAAAACACCATGCCTATGCAAACTCAGCCTTTCCACAAGTATGAAACAAAGAGTAAGAACCTCTTGTAAGTCTTGTAGAATGACCTATTAGACTGAAGTGTCTTGATCTTGCCCAAATCACTCTTCAGCTACTTTGACCCTCAGAGAGCCACCTTGTCTAAATCTAGACCTATATCCTCAGTTGTACAATATTCCCAGCAAACAATAAATATCAGGTTTGTAGGGTTTTTTTTCTTTTAAAAGAAAACCCTATAATTAGAGAATATCTAAAACTTCAAGGTACATATTTTAGTGTTCTACGAAAGCAACTTTTGGACTATCACCTTCTTGCCTGTCTTCTTACAAAGAGGATTTCTCTTTTTGTTTTGCATGTGAAAGCTCCTTGTTGAATTGTTAATATTTCACCCCACATATATCTCATTCTCTTTTTAACGTTCTTTTGAATCACATTTATCACTTCTGGATATGTGTTGTTAATACAACTCCAGTCTGAGAATCTGTAAAAAAAAAAAACTTGAAAAAAACTTTTTTAAGGTCAAGAATGTAAGATTTCTGTAAAGCAATTTAAGGTAGACTTTTTCCTGCTTCTTCAGTCCAGCTTTTTCATTTAAAAAAAATCATACATAGGTTAAACATCAAATATCAATGACTTGTGTAATGAAGTGGGATGACTTCTGAGTCATTACTAGAACACCCCATGATTCATTTACTAAAACTTGAAGAAAGCTATTAATGGCACAAAGAATAGCTGCAAAGTACTGTTCTTCCCAGCTACCACACCAGCTCAGTAAAATTCTATGAGCTGAATTTAAAAGATGAGGTGTTTTTGTTGGTAGATCAGTGATGACCAAGAAGCAGTACAGCTCATGGGAAAGTTTGAGCGTGTTGATCACTCACACAGTAGAAAGCAACTGCAGAAATTTCTTTACAAAGAGCAGTGACACAACTAGGAAGTGGGAAAGCCAGCACAAGACAGCAAAGCTTTTATGAAGCTGATCAGAGGATCAGAAATAACTAGAAATGAAATTCAGGTGGATAAAGATGGGGAGATAGAAAATGAAAGATCCCTAATTTTCCTCATGTCAGTAAGCCCAGGAAATAGTTTAAGAAAGTGGAATAGAAGTTTCATTTTTCCAAAAATACATTTGGATTTCTTGTGACTTAGTTCATTAATCTTGGCTAACAAAATCTTACTGCATGAAAGAAACAAAAGGTTTTTGTCTTTGTGTGTGTGTATGCAACTACTACTGTGATTTAAAGTGAGAGAGAGCAGAATTCCCCAGAAGAAAAAGATATAAATTAGTCTCTGCTGACTTATACCGCTGCCATTCTCTAGCATTGTACTCAGAAAAGTGGTAAGAACCTAAAATGTTATAAATCCCCATGCTAGAGATATGTCCCCCAGATTCTTTTCACCTTCTTTTCACATCTAAATTCATTATTCAGAAAACAGAAATTCCTAATCCCAGCCGTTTGCCTTTACTGATGATATGACTAATCAGTGCTAAGTGATCAATGAAGGGTTTTGCTCTTGAGTAAGATTCCCTCACATGGAAAAAATAATTTGTATAGAATTGCAGAGATTATGAGGTGTTATTACCAGTCTCATGCTCATGTACCAATTAGATGCTCTTTTAATTCAGCTATAAAAACCCATGAAGGAATGCTCACTTTCAGCAAGCAATGCCTGTCTAGTAGAGAAAGAAATTCATACTTCTTTTTTAGAACTCTGTCAGTGGTAGCATTTGAATAGGTAGTATCACTTAGGTGCCAGTCAGGGAAGGCGACAACATCGTGTCCTCTTGCACCAAGGTGGAAGTTTGTATTCAGCTCTATGGTAATTGTTGCACAGCTGTTGTTCTATTCTTTCAGTTAATTTTAAAATCCATCACTTTCATTTAACATAATCTCTGCTACTGTTTTTCTAAGGAACAAATGAGCTTCCTGTGTTGGCAAAGATAACTGTAAAAAAACTGAGATCCACAAAAAGAGGAGCAGAGTTCAAGCAGTGAGAATGGAAGAGAAATATTTTACAAGTCAAGGGTTTTTTCTTTTTCTATAATATTTTGGCTGTACTTTAGAGATCTTATTTATAGATCGTCCCACATTTGGAGGACAAGCATTGCTTATGCATGTAATGGCACATACAGAGACATTCTGAATTAGCAAGTGAGTCTTAGAACACTTTGAAATATCTTTTAAACAAGAATTCTCAGTTTTGATACATGCAGACAAGGTCTTTTGTAGCTATCTTTTCAGCTACATATCCATGTAAGAAAGACAAAATCTAATGATGTAAGAATTACCTGCCTGCAAAAGTCAAATCACAAAAAATGAGTTGTCAATAGGAACCACTGTTGTTTCAAAAATCTCAGTACTGCATTATGGATGAAGTATGTATTTTTCCAGCCTAATGTATTCCATTTTGAAAGTAACCTAAACAAATGGGAGAAAAATCTCCCTCCTCTTTTAGAGAAAAAAAAATCTTCGTAAGACACTGATCACCACTTCTCTATTGACCTAACTACATCCTTCTGCTGCAGCTGAAGAAAATTCCAGTGTGAGGAATCCCTACACTGCTATGTTTATGAAGTTGGAAAGAAAATAAACTATTATATTTATTCTTAAATACTTAAGATATCTTAGACATCATAACAGTAGTGGTCTTCATAAGCATCTTATTAAACAGAGAACAAAACCTGGAAACGTCTTGCAGGATTTTTTATTTGTTTCCCATTACCCTGGGCCAAATTCCTGATTTACCTGGGCTAGATTCAATTGATGACGTTTCGAAATCTCAAGGGCCTTTTAATCAACTTTACTTTTCAGATCTTCAGAAGGCTTAGGTTTCTCTTGTTGCTCATATCATTTTAAAGTGAGAGGATTCACTTTAATGTTTTCTGTTTGGGAGCCATCACTGATGGTCATGTCTTGGTGCTTGCTACATAATCCTAAGAACTATATCTACCCCAGTGTATGGTTCTACATCCTAATCTCCAATTCCCTTTTACAATGACCTTAGATCAGTGTCTGCACTATATGAAACAGGCTTCTCATTACAATTGTGTGACTGGAGAATGGATCCCTCCTGCCTTTGCTTTTTGGAGAATACAACTGCAAACTAATGACAAGTGACAAGTCAAATAAAGAGTGGCATATAACGCCCTTGTAAGCAGTAATTCTTGAGAAAATTCTCAACTTCAATTGGTACAAAATTTTCTAGAATCTTCAGTGGGATTATGATTTTTTACTGATCTTGGTAAAAGATTAAATATGACAGTGTCTCAAATGTATAATAAGATTTGAAGCACCTCTCATGAACCACGAAAGATTTTGCTAAGAAATTAATATTAACTATAATATTTCATGGTGACAATAACACATATTTGCAGCTTCTGACCTCGCTTACTATTTAAATTCAAGTATTTTAATATGTAATTTGTACCATTTTATCAGTAGTTCTGCAAAATCAATGCAGCATATCATAATATATCTTCTAGTGCTATGTTTTCCACATATATTGTAGCAATGTCAATTGATGTCAATGGGATTGGAGTGCAACCAACCAGGCAAAACACTTGGTCTCAGAATATACAAGAGTATAATTTAGCTTTCACTGCTTGAATTGCTCTGTGGTATTTTTATTTTCCCTCATTTTATTAACTCACCAGACCTGCTATATTGAATGGAGAAAAGAAGTTGCTTGCAGACTAATGAACAAGCCATGCCAAGTAAAAACTTACAGAAGAGTTACTCATTTAACTGGTTCATATTCATCAGGAAACCATGGCTATGTTCTTACTAGCAGTCAGTCATTCATACTTTAATAAACTACTCATCAATGTTGATCTGAAACACAACTTTCCATTCTTATTCTGTCATGCTCTGAGCAATGCTTAGAACATAATTCCGGCCTCTCAATCACGGAGTTATTTTAATGTACAACAGACAATCAGGATCACCAAAGCTAGAGACAATGGGGTACAATGGAACCCAACTCTGGACTCGTATGATAAAACTCTGTCTATGCTTACGCATGCCAATTAGAAGTTGTTAAATACTGATCACAGCTCTTATTATAATGGGTTTTCAGTATATGGGAAGCCATTTGGGGAGACCAGAGATGATTTTGGAGGGTGGAGAGTTTGCTATATTTGTCCAATATTAATACGAATACCTTAACACAGGTAGTTAAAAAAATCTTTTTCCTGTGTTGATACTAGCTTTTCTCTGTGTGCTTTCACAGACGTTAAAAAAGAGCTCTACTAATAACATCCTTTTTTGCCTGGGACTCCATTCTTTTTCATCATCTCAAACCAAAAGGGGTCTCTTAGCTGCCATAAACCTGAATGCGGCTCTTGACTTTGAAAACCACTTTTAAGGCACTGCTGTTACAGAGAATTAAAGGCTAATCAGATTTTTGTAGGCCAGCATGTTTATCTGTGCTTTTCGGCAACTCAGAACTCCATATGGTTTTCCTTCATGGTATTTTATAGAGCTGTTTTTGAACTCTTCATCTGGAGATTAAAACCAAAGTTTAGCCAAACTACACTAAATAGTTTTTTTTTGCCAGCTGTGCCGTGGCTAAATGCTCTATAGGACTGGTATCTGCTCCTTTCATTTACACTTAGTACTTCTATGTACTAAACATGCAGAAAATGACCTCATCAAAAGAGGTCTGACATTCCCACAAGGCTTTTGAAGACTTTCAAAACATAGGCATGTGTTTTTCTGATACATATTTTGTGCCAGAAAGGGTGTAATGAGTCATCACCTCTGCAATATTTAATACCTCAATTAATGTAAAGCCTCTTACAACCTTTTTGCTGCTAGTAAACCTGTTACACTTTTAAATATAATATTTATCTGATCAGCATTGCCAAAATATGCTACTTAGTCAGCAATGTGAGTGTGTTTCTTCTAACTCGTCACCCTAAAAACACTTACGGTTTTTCGTGACTGACCATTGAAAAGTTCTCTACATAAGTTTCTTGACCTTAGCATGGAGTAGCAACAGCAGTAATAATTAATATGCAATACCTAAATACAGTAATTCGAAATGCAAAAATGCCCTATGTGTCCCAATAATGACTTGAAATTAGTGGGAGATTTTCTCCTGACTTCAGTGAGGATTTGGTCAGGCCAAAGGAGAAAGGCGTTTGCCTCTTGCGTCTGAGGCTGTCATTACGTATCCCAAAAACATGTCACAACAGCTGTGGCCCCCCAGCCTTAAGGGGAACACAAGATTCATAGATGCTTGTGGTTGGAAAGAATGACAAAAGTCAGATGGACTGCAAGAGCTTACAAAGTTTTATTAGCAAATGTCACACTTGACGTGGAAATTGGTGTGTTAGCCCCTGACCTCCTAGGATAAGCACGCGGCAGTGGGTTTTGGATAAAGGAGTAAAGTGAACAGGCAGAGAGAAAGAGAGAGATGATTGAGAGGGGAAGAGGGAGGCAGGGGGAGAGAGAGGGAGAGACAGAGACAGACAGACAGACAGAGATAGACACAGAGAGAGTGAATGGGCAGAAGAAAGAGCAAGAGATCACCCTTCCTGGCTCCAGCATCAATCCAGCTGGGATGTTCATGGTCCTTTGGCACACACATACTTTTGGCTTTTTGGGTTACTTTTTTGTAGATAAATATTCCCCAACCTGTGCATAAGTCTCTTGCTTTCTTTTCAGGGCTCTTTGGTGATCTTGATCACCCTTATCTCCTGCACTGTGTTGTCCTTATCTCCAGGAACTAGAACAAGGATATTTGTCCCAGAAAAGTAATAGTCTACCTCCATGTGGCCTCATTCTTCAGCTACATCCTCTTCTTTGTCATGGTGTGTTATTACCATCGCTCCTTGTTTGGCTCCAGCTATCGTTGTTTGAGACATCTACATACAGCAAATAGTTGGATTCTCAACAACAAATTTGTAGTTCACCTGCTTGAAATATCTGTCTGAAAGTTAATTTCCATACCCTCATGGAGCTGAAGTCTTGAGTAATCATTTGTTTGTTCACTATGGGCTGATTGGTGACAAATCCCCTCCTGTATTAAAGGATTTGCCTATGGGAACTCATTGTGCAATAAACAATAAACAATAAACAACTGTTCAAATGCTTTTCTGTATGCACTAGGGTTTAAAAGAGAAATTGAAATAATTCATTGCCTTACACTGTTCACAGTTCATGGAGTGCCATGGCAATGTAGCTATATAATTATTGATGTGACACAATTTTGTGCATAAAAGTCTCTTTCCATTTTTCACTGCCTGTTTAATCAGATGCTTAAAATCATCCATGACTTGAACATCGGGATATCGTAAGAAAAATATCTGGAATAAGAGGATATATAAACATTTCAGGTAACAAAATAGCATTGTCTACCACACAAGTCTTCTGTTCTTAAATACATGCACCTTCTTTTCTTAGGTGAAAATCATAATGATTTCATACTCTGTGTAATGAACTTGAGCATTTGGGGTCCACCTGGATATAAACAAAGTATTACAGTGGTAATTTCACTGACCCTTTTAACAGGAATAGGAATACCAAAGGCAAAAGTAATACATATGAGAGCAGTACTTGTTGCCACCATTTCTATGGGACAAGCTCTTATCTGAAGGACTTGGCATTTCAGCTTTTCACATTTAATTTCTATTATTATTGAATATATTTATACACTGAGTAATATCTATTTCCCACATTGCATCTACACATTTCCATGAGTACTGCCTTGCTTTTTGTACCATAATGGTGATCAGTATGGCTGTTATTTTGCTTATGCTGAAACAAAACCTTCTGCAGCATTTAGCAAATTTTTGCTTTGTCGAAAGTAGATCTCCAACATTAACTAAACTAGTTTTTCTGTCAGGTTTTGAAATGCTGCTGCTCAAAAAGCTAGCAAAAATGCTGAGGTGCTGCCTGCCTGGCAGAAAAGCACTTGTTAATTCAGCTGCAGATCGATTAGATAAAACCTCTGCTTTCTAGTATCCCAGTATTACATCAATGTTATTATACCTCTAGTCAAACTTCAAGACCACAGCCTGGGAAATAGCTTTTGAACACTATCTATCACTGCATCAAATAAATGAAATTCAGGATGAGCCTTTCTCTTAATTTCTATAAGATTTGCTCTGATATTTTCATGAGATTTGTAATAATCCAGGCAAGCCTAATGAACGATTGTGATTATGGAGCTTTGTCCTGTTTCTCGACCTGAGTTATGTATGCCATAGCAACGTGCCTGCAGTTATAAATGCTCTGAAATCACTACAACAAGTGAAAGCTGAACAGAAACAACTTTCTGGTGCCAGGATAAGCCTTATTATTAGATAAGGAAAACGAGAGTTTTACCTTCTATTGAAGCGCTAACCTACAGTATCCTATTCACCAGCTGTATACGTGCTGTGTAAACCACAGATCCGTACAGTATTTGTTCCTCAGGTGTCAGATGCAAAAACCAAAGATATTGTCTGCAGTCAGCTGACTGCAGCTACAACCATGCATGACATGTTAGACCCTGTGGGTAATGAATTGCCCTGGAGGGTGTTGATAGAGCAATCGGTATCTGCAGTCCCAGTATCTGAACAACAGCACTGTTCTGCATTATGCCAGTTTTCCTGTACTACATGGATGGCAAGTTGATGGAAAAATCAATGCAAGTTTGACTCAGTTTGTCAACTATGTGAATTTCTCCTTTTTCCTGCCTGCTTTCTGTACACACATTTAAAATCTAGGGCAATGATAAGTTTGGTAATTGTTTGGGCTCTGCAATATTATGTAGCCAATTTTGAAGACCTACAAGGAAAAGTAAAGCTCTGAGGTCCATTTTTCCCTAGAATTGGTCATGTAGAAGTGCTCTGTTTTCAAGTTTTGCTTTCTGTATTACATTCAGCCACACTGGATAGCAGGTAGCCCTTTTTAAAGACAGGTCCACGGTCCTATAAGAGTTAACTTCTCTCCATTTCATCCACTGTGCACAGAAAACTACCTTCATTACCTGAACTCTGAATTACTCCAGGGAAAAGAGTGTACTCTATAGGTAAGGATAAAAAAAATTATCATTTCTGCTCAGCCAGTTAATCAGTATTAGAAACAGACAAATACAGGCTGTCAAGATATTCCAAGAAACTATCATATGGTGGAGAAAATCCAGTGGTTGTTTTTCAATTCTTAATTCTTAAGATATGTTCCTGACAGAACAGTTAATGGTCAGGAGAAAAATAAAGAAATAGGTTAGCAGAGATGAGCAGTGATAGAGAAACTAAGTATTTCCATCATCAGTTGTAGGTGACCCTTTCAAACCAACGCACTCCAGCATCAGGGGGTCTTGCACATGTTTCTGCAAGCTCACTTAATTAAAACAGTAAAGATATAATTTTGAAAGGGCAATCAATGATTCTGCTCCCAAATCGGAATGACTGATTCCTGACAGCTTGTCCTCGGCCAGGGCACAAGTGCTGGCTATGGTCAGCACATCTGCCTCTGCTTCCATGGAGGCTGGAGAGTCTAGTGAGTCCAGAAAACAAGGGACATTTTTGGTCATGCAGCTGTCAAGTCATCACATTGTCCAGCTGACTTCAAATCCGTTTCTCAGCTTCTCTTTTAGGAGATTTATCTTATGTGTTTGACCACGAACAGAGAGAATGAGTGTAACAGAGGTCAGCAAATAGCATGAGCATGCAGGAGAAACGAGCGACAACAATAGGTTAAAGAATGCAATTTGAACCAGTTGGGTTTTGACAAAACGTCAAAAACAGGAGGGAGGTCATACAAAAATTTCTAATGCCCTATAGAAAGCCCAAACAGAGGCTTGTCTGTATGCCCCACAACACAGAGCAGCACAACATACAGAAGGAAACTTCCAGTGATTTACAGGAATTTACACCTGTTGGGCATTTGGCTTGACATTAGACAAAAGTTATATTCTATGACCCGGCTTCCTACTGCCCCATCAAGACACCACTAGACAGTGTTGTCTGAGTTCTGGTTTTTTGCAAATTAAAAATCTTCACTGCATGCAGAACAGATCTTTCTCAGCTGTCCTTTCCTTTCCAAGCTCCACCCTTCTCTGAGTTTCAGCTTGCTTTAAGGGTCAGTGTAAACAGACATTTAAACCAGTAACAGGTGTTCCCAGAGAGGCATGTTTTTGTTTCATTCCAGGAGGATGAGGTTTGTGACCGTCCACATTTCCTTCCCTTATATGAGCAGGACCTTCCAGGCAGAAAAGTTGTACTGAGCCAGTGTCAGCCAGCAAAAGCAAAATTCACTAAGGGGATTCACAGTATCACCCCCAAGGTCTTTGCAGAGAATAATATTGAGACAGGTCATGAAAAATATTGGCCTGACATCTGCAGCCTCCCACATGGACAGTGCATGCGATGTGCTCCACAGGCAAATTCAAATATGAACAGGAACAGGTTAATATTCCCCTAAACCTCCTCTCTCCTGCAGTATTCAGCACCAATTGCACTTCCATCCATCTCTTGTCTCTGTACAGGACCAACACCAAGACTATAACAGGCAACTGGTAACCATGAGGCCAGTTTTCCTTTCTTTGTGCCAGAAAAAGCCCATGGCTTTTATTGAAAACAGGAAGGGGGGATGGGGGCACAGCAAAGAAAAATGTTGTGACCAAATATAGGTTGAGTAAAATAAGGGTGAAAAAGAAGTGGTTGTCACTAAACTATTGATTCTCCTGAGGTTTTAGCATTTCCTTGATTGTACCATGAGAAATTCTACCTTTGATCTGAGAATAACTCTTGATCTGCAAATCCACATGCTCCACAGAAAACAAAAGAGCAAAAAACCTACATATTTTAAGACACTTTCACCTTCAGCAAACTCCTCTATCTCCCCACTATTTTATACAAAAAAGTCTTGATGAGGTCTTCCTTTCACTATTCTCCTCAAATAGGACTAATCCTTACCCTGAGCCCCTTGGCCATGCTCCACCATCACCACTGACCCCAGTGAACTTCAAGTCAACAGGCTTGTTGCTGAAAGCACAATCTCTGTGCAACTGCAATTTTTGAACTTTCCACTTTCCCTCATCACTTTAAAGATATTTTAATAGCACAATAGCTATGTTCCTCTTCAGGAAAACCAGGCTGTCTCCTTCGGTTGGTCCGGATACTTTTGGGAGTTCCTCTCGGAGATCTTCTGCAGATGTGAGCTCAGCTACTAAGAATGGCTGGGCACGGCCCCAAGTTTTCAGCTCAGCATATGACCCTTCCCAGAGAGAAGACCTCCAGCCTGTGTCCCAGGCCACATATCTCCCGCTAGCACAAACCAGTGCAAACATGCTCCGCCAAGAGCAAATCCACTGGGACTGATTCCCATCCGCTGCTGGGGTACAAGACTACCTTGTGTGAACTTTGGCTACTAGCCTTTGAAAATTGACTTGACACGCAGCTTTTACCTAAAAGTCCGACCTAACTTCTTGCTAAACATTTAATGATCCAAACAGCTTGAAATAGAGCCCAGTCCAAATAGCTTACCTAGTAAGAGAAAAAAAAGAAGGAGAAAAAAATGGAGGAGAAAAAAGAAATTGTGTATGTCCTATGCATGATTTGTGTTGAAGCTGGTTTCTTACCCTTAGACAGCAGGGAAAAAACAAATCTATTATGTCAGAGAAAAGAGAAGCTGGTTCTCTGCTTTGATTCAGGCCAGATCCAAATGAGTCTAGAAGTTTCCAGGAAAGCTCTTGCTGGCACTGACCTCATGTCTTCAGGTTTTAGTGTATATGGCTCACAAAATCTTCCTCTTGTGGGGAAAGATCATGTTCTTGGGAGAATTACAATAATTCTTGTAATGAAAACAAAGAATGTATTTTTGTTTATTTTTCCTAATGGCCCTGATCCAGCCAGGTTTTGCGTGCTACTAACAGATGTTTCTCGTGAGTGACCCAACATCTGGCACAAAGGTCTTCTGTTGTAATTGTTATAATGAAAACACAAAAGACTGTAGCATTACACACCAAGAACTGCATTTTTTAAATGAGTCTCCTACTTTCAAGTCATGAATGTGTACTCTGGATTTGGTCCAAAGCCTTTGGAAGTCAACAGAAACTTTCATCGATTTCAATGGGTTTTAGTCTGTCCTTTTATGAACCACTGCATCTAAATGTACGAAGACAAAAGGAAAGCTGCTGAATTCTTTTTTTTTTTTTTTTACAAAACCAGCAATTTTTAATTTATTTTAGTAAGAAATCACTTTGATTTGCAACTTTTGCTCACAAGTTTTACTTCAAAACCTTGCTAGAAAATAACACAAATCACAAATCACTTTAGATATGCCCATTAGACAGGCAATGAAGAATTAATATGAACAAAAGCATTACAAAATCAAGGCAAATTGCAATATTTTTTGCAACAGTTTGGAATCAGAGAATAATCTCTGTTTCAGTGTCAGATAAATCTCTTTATTGCGGAAACAAATTCTAATATCCCTCTACTTAACACATGGATCTTCTCATGAAGACAAAGGCCTACTGTCAGTTGTCCATGAACTTCAGAGGCAGAATGCCTCAGAATTTTGGGATAATATCCAATTATCCTGTCTTTTTTTTTTTTTTTTTTTT
>VZRR01000841.1:62223-297119 GCA_013398015.1 Oreocharis arfaki
TTTTTTTTTTTTTTTTTTTTTTTTTAAGTCGAATACTATTCTCACATGCACTGGAGAGAACCCTGCCCTGGCTTTCCTGTATTTATAGATTAATTTATGAATATTAATATAATCCTGTTAAACGTAGTTACTTTATTCCATTTCTTTTTAAAAAGAAGAAAAGAAGGGTGAAAAACAGTAGGAAGAAAGAGAAAGAAAGAAAGACAGAAAGAAAGAAAGAAAAAGAAAGAGAAAGAAAGAAAGAAAGAGAAAAAAGAAAGAAAAAAAGAAAGAAAGAAAAAGAGAAAAAAAGAAAGAAAGAGGAAAAAAGAGAAAGAGAAAAAAAAAAAAGAAAGAAAGAGAAAGAAAGAAAGAAAGGAAAGTAAAAAGCGAAGAGGAAGAGAAGAGGTCCATAAAAGGTAGTTTGACTGACAGCCAGACCATGATTCACTTTACAAGCACTACAGTACAAAATCTTCACTAATATTAACAAGCATTTTATTTCTAAGTAAATTAACTCTAAGTTCCCATCAAAAGCTGTTACTAAAGCATATTTTTTGCCTTCTTTGCCTTTCAAAAGCTTTTATGAAAAGTCTCATGCACACAAATAGTACATTTCCTTACCTAATATAAACACAAAAGACTTTTTGCTTTGGAAACAAATGTAGGCGAACAGCTGTGCTGATGAGCTACTCAGAGCTCCTATTGAATCTGCAGCTGCTTCTCTCTGTCCTCAGAAAACTCCTGGTTTGATTGACAGATGGAGAGAGAACCACAGGAAGAGGAGACCAGATACCAGTCACAGGCTTAAATCAGAGTTGCCTTAAATCTATGAAAATTGCAGTTCTTATTTTTAGCTGCTGCTGTGGCAGCCATTTAGTCACAAACTGAAACTTCTGCTGAGTAGGTACAAATCCCTCTTCCAGAATTTTAAGCCACTTAAAGTTTAGCCAGGTTCAAACCAGTAGCTTTGCACTGCTGGCTTATCAATCTTAGCAGGTAAGTTTAAAGCACGAAAGAGTGTTTAATAACGCCATTAAAGTTTTTCAGGAATGGGCTATAACAATTAGAAACCTTCCCCAAGCTCTTTTGCTTTCTTTGTGGGACTGCTTTGTCTTGTGGTTTCATTAGAAACTTTAGCCATCTAGGCAGGTATATATGTATCACATGCCCTGATTGCTACCAAAGCGGTGATTTTGGCCTGTTCTAGTCCGAAACGTGCATTGCAGGTGTGGATGAGGAGAGCTGCGTGTCTCACTGATGTACTCCATAGTAACTGGGGAGATGCAAGACTCATCAGCCTTCAAGGCACAGTGGCTAAATCCAGATCCCCTTCTCCTATTACTTCAGCAAACCATGTATGGGAAACAGATGTTGTTTGTCATAGAAAACAGTTTTCAAGCATTTAGGTCACAGAGCTTGGACTCTAAGTAGCATTTATGTCTTCACACCGAGCATATAGGCAGGTTTTTGTTTGGCTTTTAAAGTGCTTAGCAGATATCTAGTGCAAAATGGATTGGGTTTTTTCTCCCAAAATTTAGGGTCCTAAATGACACATTTGGTGCCAAAATAGTTTACTGAATTGCTCTCTTAAGATATGACTTCTTCTCTAGAAAGGCAAAAGCATTTATTGTTTTTTGCTTTAGGAGTTAAAACCCTACTACTCCACCCTGAAAATTTGTATGATTATTATTACACAAATTGGCAGAGGTACAGGAAGTACAGTGGGTACTTGAAAACTTGGAGGCTGCAATCTAAACTGGGAGGTGAACTGGGAGCACTTCAGAGCTGATGGGTCTGGATAAGGGCCCCACCTCCAAACCAGAGAAAGCTTTCTTTCTCCCATCTCTTTTCTAAAGGGTGGTTACCTGGGAGTGCTGTCTGGATGCGAGCCACCCTGTGCTTCCATCAGGTTTCTGATTCAGGGCCCACTGCGGTGCACACCTGCAGTTCAGTTTAGATGCACTCAAAATTGATGTTTTGGCTATGTTTCAGCTCTGCACTGAGATGTATCTGTCTGACCACCCAAGGAGGGATCCTGTCACCAGTGGCTTACCACAGCATTGGCACATGAACCTTCCAGCCTGACCTACGGGATGCAGACCTGGTTTGTCTCCGACACCTGTTTCAATTTCTCTGCCCTGCATTTAAGAGAAGTACACAATTCTTCTTTCCTCTAGCAACACCAAAAGATCACTTCATTTATTTATTTCTTCCTCTTGATTCGCATCACTTTTGCATCAATCCCTTGATTAGGTTTGGTTGTTTGAGTGTTAAAGAAGGTATTTTATTACTGCCTTAAGGGAGGGAAAGCTGCCAAGGAACATTAAACATTCTGTGGTCCAGTTCTTTCACAAGAAACCGTCATTTGATGCTAACTAACTTGCAAGTCAGGCCTGGCCTTAGAAGTTCAGTACTTTAGGCAAGATAGATTTGTTGGTTTTTTTAAAAGTTTTTTTGTCACATGTCCAGTTAAAATATTTCAAAACCTGATAGATATGAATAGGTGTATTGGTGTATGATTGTTTACAAGTGTGATGCACATACCTGCGAACGCAGACACATTATGCCACATATTTAATTATCTGAGACAGCTACATTGTAACTGAGGTACATGCTTTTACCCATGCTGCAGTGCGTTAGTCTTTGCTCCATATTCTGGGATGCCTTTGGACAGGTCTTGGGAATTTTACACGCCATGTAAGAGACCTCAGACAGCCGCCGCATCTTTTTTCCTATATGACCATAAAATATTTTTGCCTTTCTTTCCCAAGGACAGAACTCTATCTAAAAAACTGGGTCTAGTGTGCAGCGACACATCATTATCGATACCTCATTAGTTAAAAAAAAACACTATAATTTTCCAGCCCTGCGGAACCAGAAGTATCAAGTTTGACCTTCTAGAAAGAATATGTTCCCAGTTTCAGAACGGTTGTAAGACCAGATTTTCCAAGCACATCAGTGAGTTATGTAACCATAATTTTTCTGTGTGTATATATACCTACAGCTAGGTAACTTCATAGCCCAATACATCATGCCTGACTACATAGTAAAGGGTATGCCGAGAATAAGATTTCTGGATCACTCTCTTGGTTTACAGCAAACTCTTTTCCACTGTGTATAAAACAAGACAGTCTTCATGTGGTCTGAATGTTTCCCAACTGATTTTAATCTGTAAATGAAGGAGTCCAACATTATACTCTAGACCAAACTCTCTGTGATCAACTTTTACAGGTTTTCTAACTTTCTGAAAGCCCTCTACAGTCAGCTTTTAATAACTTTCGAAGATGGAGATGAAGTAAAATTTGGAATCTGTAAAAGGTATCTAAAGAAGAGTTTTCTGCAAAATCTATAGCATATGGGGGAATCAAGCTTTCTAACACAGCAGAAAGACAAACCACAGTTACCTATCCAGCAAAGCAACTAGAAGTTTGCAAAACACTGGGGGCATGTTTACTATCACAGAGATAAGAGCAAAAGTGAGCTCTAGGAGAGTCAGTGAGGCTGTTCATATGCTTAAAGTCAAAAACAATGCTTAGCCACTTTATTGAGTTCCAAGGTTCAGCTATTTTAATTGCATAATTTATATATTTTACTTTACCAGAATTTATGGATGTCTCAGCATTCAAAATCTACATCATAGATTCAGATGTAGAGGGCTTGAAAACAAATACAAAAACCTAAATGCAAGCCAAAGATATTTTCATATCTATTCTGGTAAAACTAATTTAAATTCTACCTTCCACACTTCCAGCTGAATATTGCTATTTCCCCTTATACTAGTTTTTTATGGTGAAAAGAAAAAAGAGAATTAATTACTCCGCTTGTATGGAAGAAAATGCAGATAGCTATTATTCTGGTTTACATTTTATGTCTGTTAGGAGTATTTTGAAGCTGAGTATACGTTATGAGTCATTTTGCTTTATAGATATTTTTACTGGTTTGGTTTTTTTTTTTTAAGTAACAAAAATATGAATTATTAATGTCTTTATTTATGCATTCAGCTAGTTGTATTTTTGTTATATTCTGTGTAAATATTGATCTGCCTGTTAGGAATGAAACTGTGCTTTAATTTTAACATTTTAATTCCTCACTGCCCTAGAGTTTTTTGAGCTAGGGTAACAACATATCTCCTTTTTGGTAGTCTAACTCACTTAATCTCTACTTAGAGTTTTTTGTTTCATTGATTCAGTCTCCCAATGCCTGTAATATGATAAATATGTGGAAACTTGAAAACCGTATCTTGTTTACATGGCTATGCAGCTGCCAAAACAGCTGCCATTTCAATTTTTGAAAGGGAAACAAGGGCCTCTTATCTGCTGTGGAGGAAAAATAGACTGATCGTTCCATTCATTTTTAGTGTGTCTCAAACACATTTAATGACATAGAAAAGCCAACATTTGAAAAAGATATCAACCTCTATACAAAAATACTGAAATGCATTTCTAAGTGTTAAAATAATTTATTTTCTTATGTTAAAGCATTTTTATGTATCAAGGTTACAAGGAAATGAAAACTGCAGAAGATGGGAGTGGTTCAAAAGAGTTCAACACTCCCACTAAACAATATAATTTCTGTTCAGCAGATATCAGACAAAGCAAAAATAAAACTAGTGTTGATGGGTCCTGATGGATGTGTATATTTCCATTTGAAATAAAGTTTAATATTTTCAAAAAATTGTTAAAGTGAAAAATTGTTTAAGCAAATGAAAAAATATAAATATAAATTTTCTTCCAATATATTTTTTTCATAACATTTTTATTGATATTGACCATAAAAGGGTGTAAAAGCCAAAGCACACTAATTTCTACTACTCTATATAGTCTCGTCATCAAAATAAAATAAAATCTTTTGTAAAAAGGTATTTATAATTTTCACAGAAAGTGCTGAAAATGTATTTTTAGGAAATATTTTGCTTTCATTAAATCATCATTTATTAGTGGAAAGGTGTTCAGCGAGGTGCTCAAACTCCAAAGCTGAGCATTCTCGGCTGGAACAAAATCAGTCACAGCTCCATATCCCACAAAAGGATGCAAGACCAGAATTTTGATAGGGAAGTACCATCTTCTGCTGGAGAACTCTTTGCTGACATAGAACAGCAGAGTTACCTAATCTTCCTTCAGCTGCTAGATTTAGGGCCAATATTTGCCAAGATATTTCCATGGGAGCATAACCTGAGTTACTCATGCTAACAACACACGAGCAACAGACAACTTGTTTCTGAGGAATTAGTACAGATGGTCTCAGCGTATTTCAGAACAACATGCAGTGGCTTTCAAAACGTGTCATATCCTTTCCCATAACCCTTCCAGATCTGTCATGAGCTAAGTTTGACCTTGCCAACTAATCTTTAAAGGCCAGAAGTAGAATAAAAAAAAATTCTTTACTAAGAGTTCCCATCATGATATACCTACATATAAAATTGGTATCTCTAAGGATACCATACACAAAATTGGTATCTCTAAGGATACCATTTAGCCACCTGTCTCTGTCTCATCATGACTATAGCTCCTATAGAACCTGCTCTTGGCATCCTTTAGCTTCTATATTTCATTTCATTGCAGCTTGGATTAGGGGAAGTCTATTATTTGCACCACTTTCTGATACTTATTTTTTAATAATAATTTATTTGTTTGTCTTTGAATTTGCTCTCTAATCCAAGTCACTATAAAAGTTAAGAAAGTAGATAATATTTTCTAATTTTCTTTGTTTACCAAATGTAATAATTTTAAAATCTGAGCTATTTAGCTGTACCTTACTTAAATTTTAAATCCTCTGGGAGCAAACCAAGACTTTTTCTCTAATGACCTCTCTCAATGTATTCTCTATATACTGCCAGGAATACAAAACATAAATAATATCCTTTCCAGCTGCTTGATAACATTGTTCTGTAAAGAAGCATTTGTTCCTTGAAACAAAATGTTCATGTTATATTTTATGAAACTAGCCACAAAAGAACGATATAGGGAACTGTACACATTCTCCTGACTCTACATTTTCAAAAATAAGAGATATCTTTTAAATACTAAAATGCAGCATTTAGATCTATTGTCTGAGGTTTTATTTTTCAAAGTATGACCTAATCTTGTGTCCTGTCATTGTTTTGGCAGAACATGAAACAGCAAATGTTAAATTTGAGTGGTTTCCTGAAATGTTATTCTATCAAACTGGCAATTTCCGAAAGGATTTGGAAGGGAGTTTGCAATTCCTTAGACACCAGGGAGGTCCAGCAATGGCTGCCAAGATGATCTGCAGCTCAAGCTGGTCCTAATATCTGAGCACATAAAAACATTCCTTTTACTCCAATTTATTTTTAGGCCTAATCTTAAACAGATTTGAGAAACCTTCTGAGTATCCACTGTTAGCACTTCCGAATGTAAAGGACTTGATATCAATATTTTTATACTTTGTGGCACACAGAAAAATTGCACCTTGCTTTCTCAGAGGGTTTTTAAAGAGAACATTTTAATTGCAAAACTGAAACCATTCCATCTAAAAAGAGAAAGTAAGCAATAACCAAAGAGGAGGTCTTACAAATAAGGACAGGGTGTACCCCAGGATTCTTATCTATGTGTGCATGTATTTAATCTGTAGGCTATGTACTTCACATACTTTTCATTATTGCCAACAAATCATGATGTTTCCAAGATGGTAGCAACATGGAAGAAATCTGTGATTCAGTTGTGGTTTGGAGCCAGCTCAAATTGCAGCTTCTGAAAACGATCTAATTGGAAACCTAATTCTTCAGCTAGTCTTATTGGTCTCCAACCTTAGAGCAGGGACCAATGCTGTGTGGGATAAGGCTGCAGACTTAGTCCTAACATGATGGATGAAGCAGAAAAGGTGCAAACCTGAAATCGTTTAGTTTACTCCATCATTGCCATTTTTGTTCACCATAGCCTACTACCAACTTACCAAAACCTCTAAGAGTTTGCAAGTGTCAATTATGTAAAACTTGTTAGAACTTCCTAATGTCTGTGAATAATATTGACCTCAGAAAACTTCTCATGCATCTTTCTTGCAGTAGAGATGCATCTTCTTTTATGTTTTAATGACTTGGCACTGAACATAATTCATTTTGAAGTGCTAGTGAAAAAATATTTTATTTGTCAGCAAAAATAAGTAAAAGCACCAACCATGGAGACAATCCATAAAAAGCAGATGCTCCTGAAGATTGTGCAACATCTTGCTGGAGAGCACAGAAGTTAAGCCATATCTTCTAGGTCTCCTTGTGCAGAAAAGGAAGCTCACAGAGGCAGAAGAAACCTAATGAACCATATAAAAAAATATGATAATGAAACAGTGTCAAAGCAGTAGGTAGCACATAATATTTACTCCGAAATAACAGGTAGTATAATCAGAGTACCTATCGTTTGTCATCTGAAATATATGGTACTCACTGACTTTTTGTATGTCAGCTTTAGTAATGTAATGCTGACCATCCAGTTTAATTTAAATCAGTACTTTTCTCTGTTCTTCCAAGAAAAGCTGAGATGTGAAAGAGAAGGACACCTTCCTCCTGAGACAGAAGCCTTTCTCCTGAGTAGACTACAGAAAATCGTGTCCACCTTTTCTCTTGAACAAATACCAGTGGATGACGAGGCACCAAAAATCCTGGTTCCAGGGTCAAACACAATAGGGATTGTGTTTGTAGTGTCTGTGTGTGGTGTATTTAGGGAGAGGGAGAACATCAAGGTTTTACGTGAGGCGTATATTCTTACTGGAGAATGTCATGCAATGCACAGGGATACGGGGTAGCCACACCTCAAAACAGGCAGAGGCCTTTGGTAGAGGTTGTGCTGTTTCTACTTCACTATACATCACAGGCTTTTTCCTTTGGCTTTCTGCACTATCTACTTGAAAGCAGCTGAGTTCAGATTAGTGAATTTAAGACAGCAACTTTCTTTTCTCCATGTCTGGTCCTGAACCATCTTTGTTCCCCCACCTCCTGAGGACAAGCCATGTCAGGTGACAGGACATAGCATGGGAATTCTCCCTCACAAACAGAGGAGGAAAACAATGATATTTGAAGGAGATTGCTGGATTTGCAGGCTCCTAAATAGTATTTACCATTTCAGTTCGAAGCCACAGACAAAACTCCATCAAAACTTATGAGTGTAGTTGCTGTCCTTCACAAGGCCTATGGCAGAAGTGAAGGACATGTATGTATGAAGGACGTGTATGTAAAGACACAGGATGGATCAGTTGTCCTGTCAAGTCAGACAAATCTAGTAGGTCATGTAAGCACTCAGGCTGCAAAAAATAGCAAATTCCAAAATATATATTTTAAAAAAAAAAAAAAAGAAAGGGAAGATGAGGTAAGAAATTCAACTGCATTATCATTTTTCTGTAATGAGACATTCAGAAGTTAGAAATAAGCGTCAAATATTATTCACAGAGATTGGTGAACATTTTAGATAATGCTAGTGGACAGCAACTAGAGCTTTAAATATGTGTTTGAACTATTTGTTTGTTGATTTTTTTCCAAATTTCAGTATTAATTCCTATTGCTTACTTATTTGTAGGGGCCAATACTAAGTAACTGAAAGAACTGTAGCTGAGTCAAACCTCTCTATCAGAACTGCTCATTTCCTCATGCATCCTAGTTACATGAAGTTTGATGTAATTGGTGTAGTTGCAGGACTGTGGAAAATGTCACAACATTATGTCAGTTGTTTGAGGCCTCTCATCCAGGACCATCCCACAAAATGCTATTCAAAGGAGAAAGATCATAACTGCTACTCAAATTAAGGAGTATGGGATAGATTTAGGCAATTTCACATCATTACATTAAGGTCAATCACACGGTTAATATGTGTTGTATTTAACCTATTATTTTTGATAGGATGCCAAATTACTGAAGCTGAAGGGAAGCTGGGTTGTGTTGATTTCTGTGAAAGATTAATAGATTCCAGGATGTTTAATCAGGCAGTTTCTGATTTTTATGAAGATTATGCATTTGAATTGTATGTTTCTGTAACTCTTATTGATTTGTATAAAATTTCCAAGAGAGACAGTACATATGGAAGGAAAACAAAGATTTTTCATGTTTGAGATACAGTACTGTTAGATAATAGGTACTTTCAGGTCTTAAAATATTTAATTGTTGGCAGATTTTTTAAAACCATAGTGTCACAAAAAGTTTGATGTGGGAAGGGACTCCAGGAACCCATTATTCTTCCTTTCTGCTCAAAGAAAGGACAGCTCTGAGGTCAGACCTCGTTCTGCATTTCTTAAGAACTCAGTGGTTGTACTGAAGGGCATTTACACAATTTCCTGGACTTTCTTCAAGTTCCATGGAAAGAAGAACTGAGGGAGGAATAAATGATCAAGGGGAAGTAATGGGAAACATTTTTTTCATCTTTTTTACCTGCAAGCAGGAGCGAGGACAAGGTTGTGTGTTTGTGCCTTTGGTAGCTGAGTACATGGAGCTGTAATGCAATAACAAATGATGCAGGTTCGGTGACCCTGCCCTTAATAGAGGTCTTTAAAGTGTCAACAATGTCGTCAATTGGTCTACATCCGTTGGGACAGAATCTCATAATCCATCAAGCTTTATTAATTTCCTAGGATTAAAGGAATAATTACTGTGTAGCTCTGTGTGGAACACATATCTTTGCCACTAGGTAAGACTCGGGGTTCTGTTAGCTCTTCGAACAAGTAGCTAACTTTTGAAGATATTGTTGTTCACTGTGGACACTAATCTTCTTTCATCTACATTTCAGAAAAAAATTGAGTGTCATGTTTTTAAAAGCAGATCTTTTTTTTTGCTCTAGTACTGACTGCTTACTAAACACATGGGATTTGCTAATGAGTGTTGATTCGGTTTGATCTCAGCTAGGAAATTTCATCTGCTGGTTTCTTTACTCAGAAACAAAAATAATTAGTGACACTGATGTGGATATAATGACAAACCCTTATACAATAAGAAATTTTGAAAAACTACAATATAGAATATGATCAAATGATAAACTAAGGAATGAGGAAGAGCATATGATGTATGATGCCTAGGGATTCTAGGATAATAATGCTGCTGTGTGATATCAATTGACGTGAAAACAGATTGCAAGGTTTTATACAGGTATATATATTTATATACAGATTTATTATGTGTGCGTATGTCTGTCCTTTCCTGTTTGCTGTATTTTGGTGATCCACAAATAGTTATAATACTCAGAAGGAAAAAAATCCATACAATAGGTGTGTACCAGAGATTAATAGGTGGTCAACAAGAGGACATTGCTGAAGCCTATCAGTACTTCAGACAATTCTTACGTCTCCAGTCAGAGAAATTTCTGTTTAAAATTTCTGTTTAGTGTGTTAATTTCATGCTTGTGAAACTTGTGTTTTGGGCATGGTCATGTCACATTACATCATTTAAGTCCATGTTTGACTGACAGGAAAGTTGTACTGAAGGTGGTCGTTTCTATAATGGATTATACCCTCTCATATGTTTTTATGTTTTAAAGAGAAAGAAATTATTTTGCTGACATTTTCATTCAAGTCCAGTGCATGAACAAAGTCATGGTTGTAATTAACAGATAGCACTGTGAGAAACTTATTCATTTTACAAAAACGGATGATTTATCAGCGTACATTGTTTCATCATCAGAGTCTATATAAAGTATATTAGAATGCCCCTAATTACTTGCCAATACAGACTGTGTCCCTGAGATAAAAATTTCTTGTTCATGTCTAGGAATAATTCTGTGCTTAAAGGAATTTTGAAAATATTTATGTGCAAACACATATAATGATCTTTTATATAAATCAGCACCTGGTTCAAAATTGCAGTCAATTTTGGTACAAAGGAGCCTTAGAAGTGCCTGTGAAGCTCTGCTTATAACAATGAGATCTCAGGCAAGTGATTTGGTTACAATACCTTAAGAAGGTATTGACCCCCAAAAGGTGATTATAAAAATAGGCATAATTGGGTATAAACGCAAGTTAATGTCATCCAGTTCATAATGGTTCCTCATGGTGACTCACCTGGCTTACAGTAATGTTCAACTTTGAATATGCAGGCATTCAAAAGCATCCCAAATTAGCCTCTCATGAGATGGTTGGCATGGCCTCCCACCTCTGTGTGTCCTGTTGTACAGATCTGTGTGTTTCAGTGGGAGAAGAGCTGAGATCATTAATTCATCTGCTGCAGGCATAATAAGAGGTATCAGATGCTACACTTAAATTAAACATTCTGTTTTCAGTTTGCTTAAATACACTCTTACACACACTACACTTAAATTAAACATTCTGTTTTCAGTTTGGTTAAATACACTCTTACACACATGCCCCATGTTACAAAAGAAGAAGAAGAATGAGAAGTAAAAACGGGAGGGAAAGAAAAAAAAATACGTAAGGAAAAGACAGGTAATATGTTCCTGTCACTAAAGACAACTATGATATTATTTCCATTTCATCAGGATGTTAAAGAGCAAGCTGTGAAGTTAGACACTTTAAGTCATAAGAGTAGAAAACTCACACCTTAGATATTTAAAACATCTCTAAGAGGATCTCTCATTAGAACTTCAGGGACAAGTTCTTTTTTTACAAAAGTCTTGGAAAACTAGAAATAACAAAGGGCTGCAGAAAGCTATTATTTTTTTTAAATGCTAAAAAAGGAAAATATTAGATACCAATACCTAATTTGTCAATATAGGGGGGAGTAGATACAGGATTTCACCAACAAAAACATTAGCAGAGACTACCACCAGCAATGGCAATTGTAACAGATTTATGGGGAATAAAATATTAGACTCATGCCATGCTATTTAAATTGAGAAAACAAGTTGGAGAAAGCATGAAACCAACCTTATCTAATTCTACATTGCTGCAGGACCAAATACAATCTATCTGTAATAGTTTCTCCTCTAACTTTAGATTTTAGAGATACTCTAATCCCTAAGTGTTTCGACTTCTGTAGAACCACACACCAGTTCTCAAATAAGTGGCTCAAATCTTCTTAGCAGTCAAATGGATTTTGTCTGTCATTATGCCAATAGATTTTCTGCACTGATCAATGCTGTCTTACAACATGCTGAGACAAGTTTCCTCTTTGTACTTGTCCTTCCTATGTTAAAGAACACAAGGGCCTTTGACATATGTAATTTTTAATTTGTTTTTCTCATATTTGATGTTGCTGTTGTCTGGGCTGTTTTCTTCTTGTCTCTATTCAGGCCAGCAATACCTTTCTTTTAAGAAGGAGGTTGAAAGTCACAGGAATCCCATCTGAATATTTTAAGGTGAAGTAGAGCTGGAATTATTATTTCTAAGATTTTATGCAAAGTACATAAATTATTTTGGTCCATGATGAGCTTGTTTTTAATCTAAAGGACTTCTTTTTAAATTTTCTTTTACTGGTGTAACCTGCCAGGCAGTATTTCGAGATTTTTGCTTCCCATAAGAAAAAATTTGCTTTCTGATTCCTACATATAGCCTTTTCAATATTCCATCTTGTTCAATTTGAACATTTTCTCAATGTTCACAAATTTATATGAAATTCTGATCAGACTCTTAAATTTATACAGCCTCTGTGGCCTTGCTGTCATCTATGAATGTCATCAGTATAAACTCTATCCCATAACTGAAGTTGTTATGGCTCAGAATTAATTAATCCAGGCTCAGGATAGACTTTAAGGTAATCCTATTTGGAATACGTTGCAAATTTGAGATGAATGTATTGATAACCATTCTTTGAAGCAAGATACACAGATTCTCCCTCTCCCGATTGACTGGACTAGATCCAATTTGGAAACAAACTAGCCTCACTTACATTGCTATGCTTCTTTCAGTATCAAGTTGGTACATCAGCAGAGGGTGGTACCGGGAGATAAATATTCCCAGGCTGTTGCCACCCTAGGGATTGTTCAGTGAAGGTCTGCCCAACAGGTCTGAAAAAAACTGGGGAATGTTGGAGCATATGATTATCTATTGCAAGGTTGTGTAATCTACTGAGTCCTCATAATCACACAGCCCATATAGAGACTTTCTTTGTGTGCTTGCCTGCCTACATAATTCATAATGATTTTAGGGCTTTCAGACCAGCCTAGACACATCCTCTATTTTTGTAGGTTTCCACAGCGACCAAAGCCTCTGGGAAGACCTCAGATTTCTGTCTGAGCTGATCATACCCTCTATGAATCTGGAGTATTAAAGTGTAAAGTTAACGAGAAGAATACATCCAAGAAAAGCTAGTTTCTGTGCAATGTGTTGAAGGTGCTATAGGTTCATTTGGGGAAGGGGTGTGCAATGGAAGTTGCACCTTTCATGAAAAAAAGAGTTTTATATCAAATAAAAGAACTAATAATTTCTCCATTGCTTGGAAATCACAATACATTCCTAAAAGACCTTCCTAGTCAGAATAGAAATGCTAACCATAGGTTTTAGATGACCAGGAAATGGATCTCTCAAGTCTGTCACACAAATATGAAGCCCTGGAAAGTATAATAAAGTGTTACACAGTACAGGTGCATTGCTGAGATGACTTGCTGATGGTAACTTAGGTGAGGAAGATCTATTCTTTTTTGCAGTGGAAGAAAGAACTTTGTCAGTGACAAGAAGCATGGCTTGCGTGCCTCACATTCCTCAGAGCTGAAAATAATGAAGGGAGGGAGGAGAGGCAAAAAGTCAAATTTCTACTAAGGAATCAGCAGGGAACTTAATGCAGGTGCAATATTTCTCAAGACAAAGAGTTTTTTTGTTTCACCTCCATCTTATTCCATGAAAATGAACTCTTCCCTTCTCCCTTTCTTTATCAGCACAAAGTAGATTAAAATGTTGATACCCTTTCCTGACAAAGATATTTTTACAGTCTTTAGTCAAGTTGTTGAAGCAGGATTAACTTCCTACAGAACTTAAAATAGTTACATTAAGCTAGCAGAGTTCCACATAGGTTCATTAACCTGTCCAGTTTTACTAATTATGCTGAATTACTTTCTGCATCTAATGCTGCATGGCTGTAACCTTCTGTAGCCTCTCAAATCTATCAAAAAAGCCATAAATTTCATTGAGCCAGCATATCAATCCAATCACTGAAATGACAACTGCAAATATACTTTAACTCCAGAATGAATCAAGACTTTTAACCCCTGTTAGAAGTTACTGTGTTGCTGGAATTCATATTATTTAGTTCTGAACAACAGAAAATGTAGGTTTCCTGTGGGTAAACACTTAATATTGTTGGAAAAACTTTTTTTGCTCTTACCAGGAGTTATTTGAATTGTATTTTGAATCTAGAAAATGTCTTCACTTCTGTATTTAAGTATCTAAAGTGGGGCTGCCAAGTGGGTGAATCCAGGCTCTTCTCAGTGGTGCCAAGCCATAGGACAAGGGGTAAAGGGCAGAAACTGATGCACAGGAAGTTCCACCTGAATATGAGGAAGAACTTCTTTACTGTGCAGGTGACCGAGCATTGCAATAGATTGTCCAGATAGGTTGTGGAGTCTCCCTCACTGGAGATATTCCAGAATTGTCTGGACACAATTCTGTTCTCTAGCATGACCCTGCTTGAGCGGGAAGGTTGGACCAGATGACCCACTGTGGTCCCTTCCAACCTGACCCATTCTGTGGTTCTGTGATTCTGTGATTCACCGCGCCATGTCTGTAGACAGCTCAGTGGAGGGGATTTTATGCTGTACTAACTCCCAGACAACATGCAGAGTTTGAGAGACTTCTCTTAGCACAACCCAGACTTCAAATATTTAACAGGATACATTATTTCCAGAGCCTGGGAACATTTTCTGGTGCCGTTTAAGCAAGCATGGACAAGGATTTGGCTACAAAACTCGTACAAAATGTGGAGAGAAGCAAGTTCTTTGGCAATGGACAGACACTGTCCTTGTAGACATCTTGTCAAGTTCTACAGATATTGTAGCAATGCCTTTACTGTTTGAAAAAAAACTTCACATGGTTCTTTAAATACAAGCATGATAGAAGTCTAAATTGACTACCTGGATCCTTTCTCTTCAGGGCACTAGTATTAACAAATGGAGAGAATTCAGAGCTGCCTGTCTATCTGGACAAAACTGGGATTTGCAACTCCAAAATACATAATGAATTACCTGTGTTAACAGACTTGTTAAGGTAGATTCTTCCATAAAAAAGAGAGCATTCTTCAACATGCATATTGATAAAAATTTATTCTCAATATTACTCACGGATTAAAAAGCTTGAAAAGTATGAAATTCCAAGCTGTTGAAAAATATTTTTATTTTTTTCTATTTTTCTATTAGAATAAACCAAATGACAAAAACTCCCAAGATTGGAAGCTCACATGGGACAATAATTTCAATTTATGCTTAGTCACATGAATCATTATGCAAATATTTTGCAGAATTATACATATACAACATTATTTTTTTTTGTGTTCACCCAGTGTTTGGTGTGACAGAATACAGAACAAAACACATTTTAAATGTCTCTGCTTATGTATATAGTTTCTTATCTTGGAAGTGTTCTCAAAATCCAAACAAACAACGAGTAAGTATTATACTATTGCACATAACTGAGACCTAGAGTCCAATATATAATCATAACAAACCTGTGTGGTTTATATTGAATAAACAAGATATTAATCAGGATAAAATCAGATCTGGAACCTCATTTAAAGAAAAATACTGAATCAAATTCATTTTTTGAAAGAGCAATGTGAATTAATGTACTCACGAATGTTCCTTCCATAATACATCTTCACATCTTTAACTGAAGGCAGAACTAATTGTGTCATCTATTTATACATGTATAATTTATAGTTTCTAAACTGACATAGTGATTGATTTACATAGAACATACCTAACAAACATAATATAGTGAATATATAGATACAAAATCACTGAGTGTCCAGGCCAGGAGGAATAATTCCTTATCTAAATTCATTTGAATTTTAACACTCCTANTTTCATTGAGCCAGCATATCAATCCAATCATTGAAATGACAACTGCAAATATACTTTAACTCCAGAATGAATCAAGACTTTAAACCCCTGTTAAAAGTTACTGTGTTGCTGGAATTCATATTATTTAGTTCTGAACAACAGAAAATGTAGGTTTCCTGTGGGTAAACACTTAATATTGTTGGAAAAACTTTTTTTGCTCTTACCAGGAGTTATTTGAATTGTATTTTGAATCTAGAAAATGTCTTCACTTCTGTATTTAAGTATCTAAAGTGGGGCTGCCAAGTGGGTGAATCCAGGCTCTTCTCAGTGGTGCCAAGCCATAGGACAAGGGGTAAAGGGCAGAAACTGATGCACAGGAAGTTCCACCTGAATATGAGGAAGAACTTCTTTACTGTGCAGGTGACCGAGCATTGCAATAGATTGTCCAGATAGGTTGTGGAGTCTCCCTCACTGGAGATATTCCAGAATTGTCTGGACACAATTCTGTTCTCTAGCATGACCCTGCTTGAGCGGGAAGGTTGGACCAGATGACCCACTGTGGTCCCTTCCAACCTGACCCATTCTGTGGTTCTGTGATTCTGTGATTCACCTCGCCATGTCTGTAGACAGCTCAGTGGAGGGGATTTTATGCTGTACTAACTCCCAGACAACATGCAGAGTTTGAGAGACTTCTCTTAGCACAACCCAGACTTCAAATATTTAACAGGATACATTATTTCCAGAGCCTGGGAACATTTTCTGGTGCCGTTTAAGCAAGCATGGACAAGGATTTGGCTACAAAACTCGTACAAAGTGTGGAGAGAAGCAAGTTCTTTGGCAATGGACAGACACTGTCCTTGTAGACATCTTGTCAAGTTCTACAGATATTGTAGCAATGCCTTTACTGTTTGAAAAAAAACTTCACATGGTTCTTTAAATACAAGCATGATAGAAGTCTAAATTGACTACCTGGATCCTTTCTCTTCAGGGCACTAGTATTAACAAATGGAGAGAATTCAGAGCTGCCTGTCTATCTGGACAAAACTGGGATTTGCAACTCCAAAATACATAATGAATTACCTGTGTTAACAGACTTGTTAAGGTAGATTCTTCCATAAAAAAGAGAGCATTCTTCAACATGCATATTGATAAAAATTTATTCTCAATATTACTCACGGATTAAAAAGCTTGAAAAGTATGAAATTCCAAGCTGTTGAAAAATATTTTTATTTTTTTCTATTTTTCTATTAGAATAAACCAAATGACAAAAACCCCCAAGATTGGAAGCTCACATGGGACAATAATTTCAATTTATGCTTAGTCACATGAATCATTATGCAGATAATATTTTGCAGAATTATACATATACAACATTATTTTTTTTGTGTTCACCCAGTGTTTGGTGTGACAGAATACAGAACAAAACACATTTTAAATGTCTCTGCTTATGTATATAGTTTCTTATCTTGGAAGTGTTCTCAAAATCCAAACAAACAACGAGTAAGTATTATACTATTGCACATAACTGAGACCTAGAGTCCAATATATAATCATAACAAACCTGTGTGGTTTATATTGAATAAACAAGATATTAATCAGGATAAAATCAGATCTGGAACCTCATTTAAAGAAAAATACTGAATCAAATTCATTTTTTGAAAGAGCAATGTGAATTAATGTACTCACGAATGTTCCTTCCATAATACATCTTCACATCTTTAACTGAAGGCAGAACTAATTGTGTCATCTATTTATACATGTATAATTTATAGTTTCTAAACTGACATAGTGATTGATTTACATAGAACATACCTAACAAACATAATATAGTGAATATATAGATACAAAATCACTGAGTGTCCAGGCCAGGAGGAATAATTCCTTATCTAAATTCATTTGAATTTTAACACTCCTATCAGAAAATGGTTTTTTTTCTGTTCTATGTAATCAAATTTTTCTGTGTAGAAATCTGTGAAATCATTAATAGAAAAAAAATTAGACAGGACAAGCATCTTGTATTTACTATATAACTCCTCCAGTGATGAAGGTGGTTCAGAATTTTTTTACCATAGGAAGCAATTGTTGAGGAAGTGCTATATCCAGGTCTCCATATACCACTACTAGGGCACAGAATTTTGGTTAGAATTGTTTATTTTTCTATCAACTTTTGTTCAGGTATTATACAGGTGTAATTGGAAGACCAAAGGATACATTCTGCCCTCATTTGTCACACTGTAACAGCACCTTGGCAAAATAACTGCAGTGCACCTATAAGAAGGCCCACAGAAACACCAGCAGAAAATCCATGAAGTACAAATGTGTAGCATCTGCAGGAAGTATTTATATAGGACTGAGTATATGTGTAATCAGGCCTCTGACATGGAGTCTGACAAAGTGTGAATAGTGACTGGATTTCAGTTTGACTTTGTTTTCTTATCTTGATTCATACCCTATTTCCTCCCTGTGAAATCAGTAGAACCATTACAGATTCACACCACCATAATGGTGTGCAGAAGCCAACCACCTTATTTTTCACTTATTTTGAAAAGAGCTGTGAATAACTGAGACACTCTGTAAAGAAGAAAAATGATTATGTGAAATCTGGAACACTACATCTTCCGTCAAACAGGCAGAAAGAACGTCGACTATTTCACTTTGAAAGTGCACCAAACAAGAGTTAAGTGAGGTGGGAATGATAGCACATAAACCAGATCACAACAGCTGCACTCCATGTCCACTGCAGTTCCACAGAAAGAAGGAGAATTAATTTTAATTGTATTTCATTCGTTGGCTTAGATGATCTGGCAGCAATGCAGGCACTTTGGTATAATTTTGTTTCTTGGCTGTGGTCCACTTTGCCTCAACATTAAAATAATGGAATGCAGCCATAATAGCAGAAACACCCTGGAAGAGGCTTATGGTCTGTCCAGGAGACGAGAGGATTCTGTATGTCTGATTTTAGCTGGAAATGCTATAGCAGCACGTGGAAGTCTTGAAGTGTAAGTGAGAAAAGAAAAGTGTGATTACACTGTAGGCAAAGCCTTCCTTCCTGACAGCTATGCAAAGCTGCGAGGGACAGCCAAGTATTTCCCATGGAATAGTGAGTGCACATATTAAGGTGCGTTAAACAGTTAAGACATAATGACCTTGTTTCAGGGAGCCATAGTAAGCTGTGATATGCAAGGCAATTATGAACTTTAATAAAATTTGATAGCAGATTAACTCAAATATTTGAAGAATAAATTTTGCAACCACCATAGGCAAAACACCGATCAAGGGCCCATTTCTATAGTGCAACAAATTTCTGTCAGTATCATTTAAAAATGTCATGCACAACTGATTTTTTGAAGTCTGCTGCTTTCTTTGTTCTAGTTTCACATTTTTTGTACTTTCCCTATGCTAAAGGTTAGCAAATAAGAAACGTGTGTCACGATAGTGGGGTCTCCAGAGTTTCTTTTCCTCTTCTCACTGCACGGAAGTTTTGATTTTGTCTCTTTCTATCACTTTCAGCTTTAGCTTTGACTCTACCTCAGTGGTTTCGTAAAGAACTTCATGGAGGAAATACGGCAAATGCCAGTGACTCAGATGTTAGTGCTGCATTTCTTATCAGCTATTTTCTTGATGACAAACTGCGTTTCCAGAAACAAAGCTGGGTTTGAACAGAAACTTTTCTCCATAATTATGGGAAACAGAATTGTCACTCCAGAGTTTTCTCTTTCAGCTTCCTTTTACAAGCCAGATTTTGACCTGTGCTAGCATCACCAAACCTAAGCAAATCCCTCTGAAATGCCACAGGTGTGATCATATGACAGAATAAAAATTATCTGGTCAAGTTTGAGGCAAATGAAGCAAAGCACTTCTGTCAATGCAAGGGTTCAATCTGAAGTGATCTTACATCAGGATTTTTTCTGTTTTCTCTCTTTTCACTTGCCAAAGCTTCAAAAGGGTTTGGCCTGAAACCTGCAAATCAATTTAATATTTTTTGGACAAAAGTATTGAAGTCAAAAGAGTTGTGCCAGAGGGCCGGTCTGAAGGAAAAGCGGACACTGGGAGCCACATGAGAGAGCAGTAAGCTGTCTAGCAAGGTGTGTCCTGGGAATAACAGAACATAGCTCTTGTTCCACCAGTTTTGGAAGAAAGGAGCAGAACAAGAAAATACCTCTTAATGTAGCTTTTTGTTGTACAAGGAGGATCGCCTTTTGGAATTATTATTGTGGGACTATTCACACATAAATTTCAAAGCTTCTGCATATAATGAGCACTGAGCAAAGGGATATTAGCACACCTGAGAGTCAAATAGAAAGAAAAAAAAAATTAAGGTACTTTTCACCTTACTTACCACCCCTTGCAAATTCTCTTACTCCTGCGTATTTCATTTGAGTACATGTGAAATTTCACAGCTGAACTTTGCACAAGTATAGTAGTGGAAGAGAGTTGAACTACTTTGCAACCTTAGTCACTAAAGCAGTATCCATTGTTCATCACTGTTGCCTTTGAGACGAAACCATATTTTTTAGAGTTATTCTTATGGTCTATGATATATTATGTTTTATGATATTGTCTGAAATTGCTTTTGTTCAGGCCCATGCTCCTGGTGAATGTGAAACCAGGCAGATAAGCTTGAAGGTTGCTTCTGTTCTTCACCCTTCTTAGATTTGGGAAGTCTCTTTTTTCATATCAAGTAGCACACTAGGATTCCCTTAGCTATAGATTTTGCCTCTGGGCCTTACCGGGAATTAGGTGTGTCTCATGGAGCACGCTTTGGTTCCTACGCTGTAAACAGATGAACACCCTCTGAACAAATATCCTTTCATGGAGAGCAATCTTCATTCCAGATTTTGGAAATCAGTCACCAAGGAAGGAAGGAATTTATTTTCATTTCCAGTACTGTACATGTGGGTGCGTGTGTGAAAAGAACTAAACCGACATTGGTCCTCCATGTTAATATTCTTCCTCTGTGCCTGAAGGATATTAGTCGTTGTGGTCTAATGACCGTCTCTAACGTAAAAAAAAAAAAAACAAAAAACCAAAAAAAACCCAAAAACTAAGTAAAATTTCTTTTTCACCAGTTTTGTATTTAAGTTTTTTAGTGCTTGATTTCCTAAAGAGCAGCTCAGGATAGAAAGTTCCTACCTCAAAAATCTTCCAAATCAACTAAATTGCCTTATACTATAATTTGCATAACTTTTGAACAAGATAGTCACTGTATTCCAGGTAGTCTATGTGTCCTGTTAGGGATCAAACATTTATTTCAATCAAATAAAACTCTGTTTTCCACCACTAAGCAGTGTTGTATGTCTGTGCTGAGTTTCAGATTAAAAGATCAGGGACTACGAAAACAATTAAACATTTGTTCTACCATATCCCTTCTTGAAAAAGAAGAGCTTCTCTGTGAAAGAAAAACAACAAACTCATAGTTCTTTTTGAGATAGGATGCAGTGATCTGATACAGATAAGATGCACTCCTCTTGCCCTATTCAAATGTTAAGCTATCTAATGCAAATATTATTTTCCAGTAACTGAAATCATTCATTTACCCACACCTCTAGAAAACTCTGAATGCAAATCTCTTTCACATACTGAAGTAGCTTTCACTAGCTTATTTTATGAGACACTAATGGCTTTGTACTGTGACTGTTGTTTTCTCCTAAGATTATAAAACTTTTCAATGGTTGCATGAAAGTAAAGAGTACTTAGTAGTTTATTATTTAATTTCTACACATTTTCTTATCATATTTATATTAAATGCCTGCGTTATAAGTTTTACAGTTGAGTTTTTCACTTCGATTTCAATAGAGTTTACAAATACTTTCAACATAATGTATTTTGGATATTATATGTTATGTTACTGTTTAGGCGCAGTTTACCTGTAAAGTCACCCTCTATCTTATATTTACTATGTAATTTATTCCGAGTCTTTTCTGGTTCTCTTTCATGCTGTTTATTTTACTGTTAACTTTTAAAGAGATTTAGTATAACATATATACGCCTTTTACTCTTTGCTTTTCTTTGTGAAAATTAGCAATGATTTAAAGCCTTAAAGCAAACAGTAGTAGCTCTGCCGTATGACAGAGAAACCAGGGAACAAGAACCACTTCACAAACATGAGGCAAACAAGCCGTCCTTAAACTCCCTCCTATTGATCATACAGAGCAGCCCCAAATTGATTGAAAGGATTCAGCCAAAATAGGAAGTTCTTGTGGTGAGACGGCTGATATGGTCAGGCTGGAAAACCTCTCAACTGCTTCCTGTGGTCACAAAAATTCCAGGGCCTTGCCGAACCGGAGGACACTCTGAATAAAGGATTTCTTAGAATTTGCTCTGCCGTAGTCAGGGGCTCTGCAAATGGCATGTGACTCAGTACTGGATGATTTCAGCTCCTTGAGCAAACTAAGATAATATAGAAAAATGTTTCCCTGCTTACCCTGGAAAGATTCCCATGAATAAGAGGTACCATAGTCAAGGGAAGTTTTCTGTGTAGCTTTGCAGACATTTTGGTGGTATACGGCAGCCTCCAGCTCCAGCTGGTGTCAGCATAAAAAACCAGAACTCTGCTGACACCTGTTACTGCGTATTCTTAACAAGGATATGTGAACACTGTGAGTTTGTTAGATACAACCACATTCACCATGAAAAGTCTTCTGCAAAAAGGGTACAAGGTGTAACTTGCAAATTATCAGACACTGCCTCAAAGCTCTGCACACCCTTAAGTTTTCCATTCTTGGTAGCAGGCACAGGGGAAAAGAAGATTGTCTTTGCTTGCCCTGCAGATATAGACTCTGAATGAAGAAATACGTGCTGCTGTATTGACAAGTTTTTTTCTGGTTCAAGTTTTTGCTGGAAAACTGGTTTTCTTAAGAGACCTGAAACATAGTGCATTCAACTCTGCAGCTTGGTTCACAAGCATTAGACTCTGCTCTAAACAAATGTGCAGAGCAGATAAAGGTAGCATTATCATCTTCTCGATGCAGGGGATGGACTAAGCTGTGAATATACCTCCCTGTGTCCAGTCTGCAGAGCTGGAACAAAGCTGGCCTCAGGCCTTTCACAGCAGGACTGTCTCACTGCTTCAGTTTTGTGTCAGTGCTCAATCTCACATCTATCTTAGTGGATCCCAAGTATGGGGACCTCTCTGGAGAACTTTTCCTTCATAGACCTAGAACACTGATATATCTTCCCCTTTCTCCAGTTTCTTACTGTCCTACCTTTAGCGATCCTATACCAATTGCATACAGATCCCTTTTGCCTACTGTTACTATTTTGTTTTCACTCATGTATGCCCAGTGTGTAAGCATTTAAATCTAGCATCTAGTATGACAAAATAAGATGCAGGCACATTTGAATATTTTAGGCATCTAGCCCTGATGAGGAAGAGATGAACTAATTCTTTTTTTAAGTCAGTTGTTTACCTGAGCTCTGATAAAAGTCAGTGGAGCATATACACAAATCCTTCAGAGGTGATCTATTTCACTTAAAACAACAGCTTACACTAATCACATCAGCTCTACTGGTAAGTAGAAGAGAATGCCAAGGTTCTGGCTTTCTGCCAAGAGCTAGACTCCTTCGGGCAGATAGATATTGAAAAAAATCTAGATGGAGAAGACTAGCACAGAGACAGATAGTAATTAAATATTGCAAAATCAGAGTTTCGATGATCAACCTTCTCCACGACCCTCTTTCATTTAGCAATGTATACACGCTCAGTGGGTTCATAGTTTGTGTTCCTAGGGCTCACTTCACGGCTCTGAGAGACAGGGTTTTGCCTCTTTCACCCAAATGTTCACAGGAAAAAAGGGAGCCAATTGCCTGAAAATCCAAATTTAGATGGTCTGAATTACCTCTTGCAGAATGTTTATTTTTGGTTAGTGCAAACTCCAAAAGTTCTTAAAGTTTCCTTCTACAGTTTCTGACATGTCCTATTACCTGCTCCTGCTCACAGAAGATGTCTTACTGTTTGAAAAGTTAATCAATCTACTTCTAGGAACCTCACACTCTGCTGATCATGGTTCTTAGTTCCGTGATTTCAGTTCTGTCCTTGAATCTTGTAGGCATCACTATGTTCAACACCACTATTTGTAAATCCTTGTTTAATTCTAGTCTTAAGTACATGCATGACATTTAAATATGAGCTGGTGGGGTTTTTTGTTGTTTTTTTTTAAATTTTTCTTCCATTTGTGACAGCTTCCATAGGTTTGAACCTTTAAAAGTCTTGATTGTCTCTTATGAACCGGTTTTCCATTGATCTCATCTACTTGTAAATATTGTGGCCATCATTTATTTTTGTCTGACTATGCCAATAAATGTGTGAAATACGCACGATCAGATGGTTCACAGGGGAAAAGGTGTCTGGTTTTTGACAATGGTGATTGATTTCTTTCCAGACCCAGTCTTTTTATAATTATTTGTTACCAGATACAGTATTTAAAGAGAATTTTATAGTACAGTTTTTGGCCAAAATCCTTGCTCTATGGCCCTAATCCTGGCTCTATGGCCCTTGCAATACAGAAAAGATGTAATAAGACTATGTAATGCAGCCTTTGAAGGCATGTTCCAAAGTCAGTTCAGCCTTTATAGGGGAAATTGTGTTCAGAAAGAATGTCAACAAGCTCTGAACTAGTTCAATTTGAACAATTTAATTTTGAAATGGAGCCTCCTGGGCTACTGTTCTTTCCATGTTATTGATCTCATGAGCTACTAATCTTCCATCTGGAAACAGAGAGAATCCAGGAGAGGCAAGTGGAAGAGTTTCAAAGAAGGTCTGTGAAAACATTGCTTGGAGGATGTTGGAAACTGCAGGACCTTGGTGTGATTGCCATGACATAGCAGGTGCAGTGACTTTATCACTAAGGAATAAAAGATTACAAGATCTTTAGTTTTTGTTACGAGAGCATCCTCTGAAGGATGATATAAGGCAATTTGCCCAGAGGGAAATGAGTGGCCATGCTTGCTCAGCCTCCTCTTCCGGCAATAATTTTTGAAAAGGGTGTGGTTTGCTGGAAGGCTGAATTGTTGCTGATGAAGCAAATTAAATGAGTGAAAAATATCTACTCCAGCTACAAAATAAGAATCAATTACAGCAGAGTTTGGTTTGTCCATAATGTACCTACTGCACAAATGATTCATCCTGAACCACAGTGCAGTCATTCAGAGGGAATACCAAGGTCTCACTTCCAAATTATTACTCAGAATTGAGTAGGAGGAAGTCCCTGTTTAGTAGTGTGATGGATTATAGAACCCCATCTCAGAACTCCTTGGCAGGATGGAAACACTTTCTCTTGAACCTAAGTTGAGTCTGAAATGTTTAAGGAGTTGAGTCATACCATGAAGTGAAGTAAATAAGGATGAGAAACAGATCCTTTGGGTGAGGTCCAAAATACAGCATGCCTAAATTTGGGCTTCCCTATCGCCATTCAAAGTGTGATAGAGTTTGCCCTCAGCAAAGTTATTTTTTAAGCATCTTTAAAAAGCCAGGCTTTCAATGAGGGCAATTAGTGGGGATTGGCTGCAGTCTATTTTTGCTCTTCTGCAGGAAAGAAACCTTTTGTTTGTTTGTTTGGGGTTTCTTGGTTTGGAGTTTCTGTTTGATTTCCTTCTTTTGCAGCATCAAAGAAACCCCAGTTGTACAGAATGATGGCAAAGCCTGAAGGACGGCCATGGTTTGACACCAATACTCTATCTGGCTACTGCTGGAACAACAGAATCCAATATTTGTACTTCTAGAAAAGGTATTTGATAAAATATATTTTTAGGTGTTTATCTGGAATTAGGTTGCATTCAGTAGTAGGTAGTTACTCCACTACTGTGCTTTAGGAAATCTGACAAAAGTATGTTGCCAGAATCAGAGGACTGATTATGCAAATTACAGAGAAAGTCCCCATTCCTTTTTGTGATATCACAGTGCCTTCCCCAAATGAACACTTTTTCTCCCTTCCTTCACAGTAAACGTGTTGTAGGAGATTGCTGAAAAGCTAACATAAATCTAAACTACGATGAAAATAACTCTAAGTCCTTCCTGGACTCTAAAGGGGAAAAAATACAAAAAGGAATAAGCAGTCTCCTTTGCAGGTGGGGGAAGGGAAAGGGAAGGGGGGAACAACAGAGAAGGATTATTCTGCCAGTTCTCTCTGAGTATTCGCCTGAGGCCTCACAGTAAATATCTTTTCTAAAAACAATTAATGAACGAAAGTAAAGTAGGATTGAGACAATGTCCCATGCTATGGTATTTCCTTATTTATATCTTTTTTGACTGAAATTTGCAATAAATGTGTCTCATTTTTTTTGTTTGCTTTTGTTTTTGTTATAGTAAATGTTCAGCATTTTGTGTCATGATGGGAATTTTAATGAATGCAAAACAAAAGCATTAGTGAGGGGTAATGCCCAGGATATGAATCAGGTAGGTACATGTATTCATTAGCACTGATTGCTAACACTCTTTCATGCTATTGTACATCGTAATGCGGGTCAATCAGATGCACCACAAAAAGACTTATAAAAGAGTTACTGACACTTTTCATGTTCACTTCCAACTCTGGATTGATCCAAAGTTTGTTCACAAAAATGCTGGTGTAATCCTAGCCCAGAACACCAGAGCTTCCACTCTCTCTTTGAGAAGTACAGCCCTCTTGAGGGGTTTAGAAATGTAAGTGCCCAGAAGAAATGGGTCCTGAAAAGAGTCTGCTCCAAACAGCAACCTTTACACATGTCACAAGTGAAGGAATGTTTGTGCCTACCCATGGGGAATTAACTACTTCCCCTTGCAGCCTAGCCACTTCAAAGATAAAGTAGCAGCTTTTTTCTTTCCTTCTTTTTATTTTTTAATCTCCTTCAGGATGCTAAGATAAACAACAGGTATGCAGTGCTGATCAATGCAGCTTATTTTGTAATAGGCGCTGGAGATCAGAGAAATTCTGAGAGAGCAGTGGGAGAAGTCCCACATTTGGTATATAACATATAGTGTTGCTGGAGTCTCATCAATAATTGCAGTCAGCAGAAGCAGCACAGTCTCAAAGCCAGAGGCACGAGAAGACAGTACCTTACCTGGTGCAACCCTTTTGCTTTCAGTCAGATCGTGCATTAGGTGAGTCTGAGATATGCTTTTGACACAGTTTCCTTTCGCTGCTGGATGGATAAAACATAGTACTAATGCTCTTTTTTTTTTTTTTCCTTCATTGCCAATTCCTTCAATGAAAATTTGATAATATGTTTTCATTTCAACTGCAATTTTTTTCCTTAAGAAAATAAGCAATCACTCAATCAAAAAATAGCTCTGTGTAACAGAGTAATGGGTTAAACACTTCCTCTAGCCAAATGCTTCCTGAATTATGTTCACAGCACAGACAATGCTAGATCTGAGGCCATCCATGGCTTTTGATGTTGAATTCTAAGATGTAGTTCTAAGTGGAAAAGGCATTTCAGTATCACCAGCTTTTTTCCCCTTCTGCTTCCAATTTTACCAGTGAATTTATCGTACTTGTTAGAACTATTTGCCACAGAAACGTGCTGCTAACTAGCATAACACCTTGACTTAGAAGATAGGGAATAAAAGCATGTTTTAGGCACCCAAACCCAACAGCCATTAGGTCACATCTCAGGGCAGCAAACTCTTCTTTAGCACCCTGCTTCTGGCAGTAGCCAGCGTGAGACAAAGCAGGATGGCAATGATGATGGCTTCCACAGATCTGTCATTCATACAAGGTGGTGTATGTGCAGATGCAACTTCTGTCTGGTCTCCAGCTGTGTGTTCTATATCTTGATACGTAAATAAGGTCTTCCTGTATTAAATAGATTTCTTCTAGTTTAAGTCACAGTGACCTCCAATTGTAAGTTATAGTCTACATCTATAAAGTTGTTCAGCATGTTTTACTCATTTCTCACTCAGCTTTTGCTCAGGAAGTTTCCAAATTACTTCCTGCTGGATTTTACCCTACTAACCCAAGTGATAAACTAACAAGGACCTTCATGATCTAATTTCTGTCTGTTAAGACCACTCAATGTGTTATTAATTTCTATTAGAAGAAATAGTGTTTATCCAGTCTTTCTCAGACTATGTTTCATTTGTCTTGGTTTTCTGCAGCAGAGACTGGAGCTATGAGTCTCCTCATAGCAGTTTCCAACATCCTCCAAGCAATGTTTTCACAGACCTTCTTTGAAACTCTTCCACTTGCCTCTCCTGGATTCTCTCTGTTTCCAGATGGAAGATTAGTAGCTCATGAGATCAATAACATGGAAAGAACAGTAGCCCAGGAGGCTTCATTTCAAAATTAAATTGTTCAAATTGAACTAGTTCAGAGCTTGTTGACATTCTTTCTGAACACATAATTTTCAAAAATAAAATTTTTAAATTTTATTAAAAATAAATTTTCTATGCTTTCCTTCCTTATGGCTGAACAATCTCATATCTTAGTACCTTTTTGAAGAGAGAACTCTTTCTAGTGGTTTTGGGATTTTTTCCCCCAAATGATTATCTCAAGTAACAGATGCACACAGATGAGCTTCTTCAAAGCGTGTAGACATTTCAATAGCTAAGCCTCAAGGGTCCTGCTGTCAGATCTTGGACTTTATTATATTCCCAGGGTCCCTTTTAACAGTAGTAGTGGAGGTAGACATCTGTTAAACGGTCCAATAGCAGCTAAGCAGGATGAAATGCAGAAAAAATGGATGTGGACTTAACAGTTTAGGAGCTGATTTATGAGACATAGGTGTCAATGTGTATTTTGAAATGTACACAATATGGAATGCTTAATCCAAACTTGGACAACTGTCCAGACCTAGAATGGTCTACGTGAGATGAGATGGAGGTCGCATCAGAGCCTTGAGGTGCAGGATGGATCTGATCCTCAGCCTTCCTTCCTTCCTCACCCTAGAAGAGAGGTTAGGAAGCATGCAATGAACCCAAACCCTAATGATCTCTAAGCTTTTTAGACAACTTTGTAAAGGTTGCCGTTAATTAAACTTCATTTTTTGTGAGAAGGTTGCCTCAGAATCAGTGAGACTTTGCTTAAGTTAGAGTTCTGTGCTTTGGGGAGCCCAATTATCCTACTATACCTGCGCATCAGTGGAAAAATTACACATCCTAGGTAAATATATAGGTAAAGACTACAGGGCAGTTGAATTAGATGCTGAAGTATCTCTGTGGACCTAATGCACAGTTCCCATTTATACCAGATTATTTTAAATAATATTTTCTCTTTAAGAGTGTCTCATAATTACATTCATTCTCTAGGTCAAAGCATACCATTTTCCATTTCTATTTTTTAATAATTACCTTGTTATTTCTGTTGCTTTTTAAGCATTTACTATTCCTAATTCCTTTGTTTCCTGATCAATACATGGCAGAAACTCTCTCATCTATAATAGCAGGCAAATTAGCCTGAGGATGCAAATGGTACTGGCAATTTTTCAGTAAATTATTCAAAAGACTTGACAGATATTCCCACAGGGTCAGGCTTATCAAATGCTTGAGAAATTTTCCAGTGGGCCCAGGATAATTTGAATTGGACGTTTGATAACCTGTAAACAGAAATGCTATAAAAAACAGGATAATGACAGGCTCTGTGATACAGGTCAGCCCAGGCAGAATGAAAATGATCTGAATCCCAAACTGTTTCTTGCAGGAACTTAGAATGATTTCTAGAAACCACAAGAAACCAGGTTTTGGTCGAATTGGGAGAAACATTCTTGCTTTTAAATGTTTGTCCAAAATGAAACACAGTTCAGAACTTTAAAAATTCAGCTTGCTGTTGTTCTCTGGAGGTCTGACTCACGAATCAATGAATGCAAAACAAAGACTCCTTTTGATTTTAGCAAACTTCAGATCAATCCCCACGTGAATTGCAGGAGACATCATATCAGTGCATAATGAAATAGAGATAAGCATCCAGATACATTCACCTTATTTGCAGGAAGATAATATGCCTATGTTTGATGTATTGAAATTGAATACTGTTACATTTTAGACTCTATGGTTCAAATAATTTTCTTATCAGGGTTTCTCTACTGTAAGTTAGGTCTAGATGATTATTGTTCTTTTGTTCCCTGCACCATTTATGAGAGACCAATTCATGGTTCTGTGCACTTGACAATCTCATTTACCCCTCATGGCATCATTCTGTGGGTTGCTGGAAAGAAACCACCTGGCTTCCTTGAATACAGCTTTGCCGTGAAAATTTCTCAAAGCACGTAAAGAGACAGTACGACCAAAATGGTCCTTTTCTTTCTCCACAAGTCCAAACACTCACGGCCCAAAACAAGATCCCAGTGGTCCTCTCCACTAATGTCAGTGGGTAAGCTGGGTATGGAGTACACCTAGGAATGGCAGGACACAGAGAGGGGGAAAGCAATAGATCTGTGCTGTGGCTTTCCCCCTCAGGTTGACAGGGGCTTACTAATTGCAAAAGTTCATATTGAACCAGACTGTGCTTGAAGGAGAGTACAGCCAGTAGTACTTTACATCCCAATCCCTAAATCACACTTTAACTGATGCCCACGAGGCTCATTCTGTACATTAGTGCTGCAACAAAGAGCATCTCGTAACAGCCAGACTCTATCTGAAACAAAGACCTGAAAGACCAATGGAGAAAGCCCTTAGGAGCCCTGGGAGGGCTCCTTGCTTTTTATGATACCTCCTACACACAGTTTAAGGGACAGTAGGCCTGGGTACTGTAAAATCAGCTCATAATAAAGCACCCTATGCAAATGCATAAAGCCTGGAAAAATGCCTCCTATCCTTCAATTCACATTCTAGTGACTATATTTTCTTAGGCAAATGAGGTTTGGGAATTGTTGCTTCATTTTTAACATTAGAAGTAAAATATAATTTCTTATTGAAGCTGCTTGCTCCAGAGCATTTGGTTATATGTAGCTCTGAACAAGAACTAACCCCCAGACCTTGTTTCTTACTTCTACCATTTTTCTTCAACTGTGGTTGACTTCATTTTTCAGAGTTCTTGGAGCATAGTTCACTGCTATGTGAGTTTTCAGAGAGATCTTAATACTTTATAGATGAGTTACCATAAATAGCTTTTCTTCCTCCTTTGTTTTAAATGAGACTCATCAACGAAGTGTAGTTTAAGACAAGGCAATGTACCTGGGTCACTTCTTTTCCATGGCAGTATTCCAAGCCAAGACTGCTATTGCTTTTCAGTTTCTCAGACACTTGCTAGTCCCTAATTGTTTATATGCTATTACTGGAATGAGAAAAAAATAGAAAGTATAAAATGAAACATGCATCTCGTTGTCTTTTAAAATCATTAGTATTCCTGCTAGACCCAAATTCCTTGACTAAATAGCAGGACAATTTCAATTATAAGAAGTAATTTATTGGTAAAACATTCAAGTCTTTCCTCCAGGTTTCAGTGTGTGTGTATGTGTGCGTCTGGTTTTTGTTCAGTTTTTTGGTGGTTTGTTTGTCTGTTTTCAGAAGAGGAAATGTCAAGAATAGACCACTATTTGCTTATTTAAATGTTAGAGCCTTCATACATTATGATTCTAATTTGCTTCTCTCATAAAAAAAAATGAAAAATAGACTTTTCAATGTGCACCAGTTAAAAATTCAATTACATAAGCTAGAAAATTAGATGTTTCCCTTTGGTTGGATACAGATGACCACAATTACAGACCATGCAAACTCTTCCTATCCTTCCTGTACAAACCAAATTTGTGTTTACTCCAACTTTCAAAAGAGAAACCTGTCACAGACTGAAAAAAGACTGCCATGGCAAGATTTCTCTGTGTGTGAAATACAGGTCAAAATGAAAAAATGTGGCAATACTTTTTAGGACTATTGGTAATAAGAGAGATGAAGTAATAAAGGAATTTATGTGTAAGATAGCCATGTTCAGCCGAATCTAATTGTGATTATTATCGCTCCACTCCTGGAAAGCATCTCTCTGCAGGACAGCACTGATGAAGGTACTTATTTTGAAGTGTGTGTTTCTCCCCGTGAAATCAATAAATACAATAAGCATGTGCTTAAAGTCATTTATGACATTAGATGTTAACCTGAAAGGGATGGATTTCAGTGCAAACCTCAGAATTTTCCTGAACCAAATCCATGCTATGTTTTAATAGAAAAAAATGTTTTCATGACTGTGAGTAAGATTTGTCAGAAGAAATAATGGATTTTATTAGATTAATTGTTCAGGCTTTCTTGCCCAAAAGCCAAACTGCTCTTTAATTAATATAGTAAACAAACTATTGCTGCAAGTATAAAAAATAACAATGGGACCCAATCCTGTTTTTCTTCTACAACAAACTTACTTCCTAATGTGCTACCTGTTGGGACAACACCCTGCAGAGGCAAGCCTGTTATTTTTCTGCACATAATTCCGATTGACTGCTGTCCAGGTGTTTCTCAGATGACCCAGAAAGCAATCTTCATATTATTATTTTGTTATACTCCATTAAACTTGATTTCTGAGCCAGAGGTAATGTGTGTGGGCTTCGGATCTGGTGCTTCTAAATCTCATCACTTAATATGTACACTGAACCTTTCTTTTGGAATATTTTACACAATGAACAAAAGAAAGCCATTTGCAAAAAGCGTAAGAACCTATTTCTACTGTATGCTATTCCATCCTCTCTTATCTAGTCACTTTATCCACATGGATTTCTTCCAGAAGATAAATCTTTCAATCAGGATTTCTTTATGAGCTGCAGCCCTTGTATTGTGAGGTGTATATCAAAATTTCAAGACAAATTCTGTTCTCTTGATTTTGTTATGCAGTTCAAAAGCTTAAAAAGCAAGAAACCTTAGATGTCTATTCATTCAAATTAGAAAAACATTTTGTTATTTTTTTTCTACTCAACACAAGAGAACAAGGCTACTTTGTGTATTATCCTAAATATATAGAAAGCCCCATATATTATATCAAATTAAGGCACTAAAAAGAGTTCAGACTGGCCATAAATGTTGTTTTAAATCAATTTCTGATGTACCTTGTTAATTTATATATTCATTAGACTGTTATGTGATGCTGCACAAAGGATGTGCTCTTAAAAGCTCTATGAAAAATAGTCATAATGAATCCTAAATCTCCGTTAATGAAGCTTAAATGTAAGGGTCATTACTGTTTACATTCAGGTATAGCTACCTCTTTCATATTTCTTCTCTGAAATTTTCTCTCTCCTTTCTCACAGCCAGATTTGTTCAGCCATTTCCAGAGTTCTATTTTGTTGTAGCCAATCAAGACTAGCTACTACAGCTAGATAAAATAATAATTTTCATTCAATTAGAAATTCACATATTTTTATCTTGCAAACTCTTCATTTTCATGTATTTAAAATAAAGCAGAAACCTCTACAAAATCTAAACTACCAAGTCTGTCCAGAAATACTTGTACATACCCTATATTTGCATTACATATCTAAATTTAAATATTTAATTTTAACAAAGTCTGATATAAAAGAAATCCCTCTGCATTTCTACAGCCTTTCATATAAACTGATGTTGTTTCCAATTGTGTCAGACAGGCTGTGCTAGCTGTCCAGGCAATGGCTACACTCAACAAGCCCACACACCTCATCATGCACTCTTCTCTTCAGGATCTCTGACAAAGACTCACGGGGCAACAAGGTCTTCAAGGATCTTTGTTTCCCTTTTTGTGCTTCATGAAGGTTTGAGTTATTTCCACTCTCGTCTCAAAACTGACAGGAGAGGTACAACTGGCAGCCAAACTCTCTGAAATGCTGGGCTCAGTACAAAACCAAGGTGTGCACTAAAGTATGTGTGTCTCACCTGCTGTCCTAGCTGTGGAACAGAGGGACCCAATTCAGCAGTGTTTCTGCAAAGAAAACAACAACCAATCAAACAATGGAGGGAATGGTCAGGAAATCTATTTGACCTATTCTTGAATGAGCTGTGACAAACGTAAATATAATTTATTTTAACTTTCTTCTAACAACTGAACCTTGAAAAGGAGTATACATATTATATCCTAATATGAAATTAGTCAGGCTTAAATGAACATGAGGAGTTTTGTTTACAATTAAACAAATTCTTTAGCTGCCCTAAAATTGTAGATTTTAAAAACCTCACAGAATTTGGTCTCAGACTAAATCTCGCACATCCTGGCAAGTACCCCTTGGAGTTGCATTTTAGAGCAAAAGCTTTTGTTTATAAGAAAAAACCCCAGGAATGACTAAAAATCTAATTGTGTATCTGTCCAAAGTGCAAGCATTTTCCCCATGATGTAATTCCTTAATTGTGACATTTTCATTTTATTAAAAATGGCAAGTTTAGTATAATGCTTACAGTAAGGCACAGAAGGATATCGACTCTTTGCAAGATCTTTCAAAATTATGTAAACATCGCTTTATTTGCAGTCCACAGTCGAATCTTTCCTATTAATGAAAGATTCCTTTACCAATTTCCCATAGTAAAGTAGTTTATAGTATTTTCTAAACGAGCTGAGCAACATTAGCTTTCAATGCAGCAGTGTTACTTTGAAACCTTACGAACTTTTTTTTCATATTCCACCTGGGAGCTGATTTAAGAACTGCTCTTTTAAGAGCTATGTCTTTCTTAATATTTTAACAAGTTTACAGACCCCCTGGGGTGGTCTGTAATATTGAAGTTGCTTCAAGAAAATGTTCTTGTTTCAGTTTTAGAGTTATTCAGGAGGCTTTGTGAAATCTTACTGAACAGAAACAAGGTGAGTTGGATGACACCAGACAGTGTCCGTTTCATTCCATTACACACTTATTTCTGCTAACTAATTTCATTCTTTCCACCTTCTTTTCCAAAGTTGTATATTTTAGGACTCATCCTAGTTTTAACAGTTCATTCTTGAGCCTAATATTTTCTTTCAAAATCAATTCCTGTTGAAACTCTCATTGATGCCAGTGGAACTAGACAAGTACTTTTGCTTGTGCTCTGAGCTTAGATGTCAAATATCCAACCTCAATCTGAAAACAAATGGCTATTGTCTTTCTTTTATCACTTCCCGTGTCCAGATTGTAAGAAAGTTGTTGTATAGGTGGGAAATTTCAAAATGAGTGACAGAAAAATGGAATTTACATGATGATGATGAAGTAAAAAACCCCAAACCTCTCACTAATGGTCTTTAACGCAAAATATTTTAACATCAGGTGCTCAGATTAGTAGAGAAGATGCATTAATTATTGGTTTGCACACCATAGTCACTTATCTTTACACAAAATTCAAGGGAAAATTATTATGAAGGCTTTTTTATGAATATATTTTTCAGGTGCATCTGACTATGAAAAGCAGAGTGTAGTTACACAGCTGCAGTGCGTTCTCAGTCTCGAAATCATATAGAAGTGCTAAAATACATACAGAATACAAGAATTCATTTCTTGTGTGAACTTTCTGAACCTGGTCCTTTCATATGTCTAAGATAAAATTATATCAGGGCATACCCAGGAGGTTTTTTAATCAGAAAATACATACAAAACAAACAAGAAAATTTAAATTCACGTCCTGGAAAATAAAAGGACCGATGCTGTAAAGAAACACTATTCTCACAATTATGAGAACAAACACAAAAAAAAAGGAATTCCTTATCTCTTATACAAATGGGTATTGAGTTTTTCATCTCATAGATACAATAGAGAACTGTGTTAACTACTCTGGCAAATATATCTGTTTTCTTCTTCCTAAATATAAATTGGAAGAAATTCTGGAATCATATATCTAAGTGGGGCAGGAAATTACTCTGATATTTAGAGAAAGTGTATGGAAGTGAAGTTCTTTGTTTGAGACTCCTTGCTGAAAGAACACACCCAGCAGCCCACTCTTGCTCAGGTGAGTGTCTGCACTCAGATAGACGGTCTGATCCACTGTCAGAGTATGTCAAAAATGTTTGGGCCAAGTGAGCGTCATGAAGGGCTTGAACTCTCAGAAACAATTTCTCGAGCTTTACTCATAATTCAGTAACCAGCCAGTGAGCATCACAGTATTGGTGTCATACATATAGCACAAACTGCCACCTAGACCTTCACAAATGCATTCACGTATTGCTCTATGATCAGTTTTTGTAGCTATATGTAGAATTCTTCTTTTGATACTTGTCCCAGCCTATTTTTGGGCTTTTCCCTCAAGCCCTCTTGATTGCCAACCTTCATGGAGTGTGTCTTTGCTCCCACTGGAGGCATGTGTTTGAATTTGCTCTGTACATGATCTCACACAGGTATGTAAGAGTGGTTGGGTATTTATTTGGTGTGTATATAGTTTATATGTATCTGTCTGTGCATATGCATGAAGATGCGTGTGCTTGTGTATATGTATTAATATTGTGCTGGTGCACACCTGGATCTCACCACTGAATGTAGCATAGGTTAGTGAGGGCACACACTCAGCCAGGAAGAGACATAACCTGAGGTGATATAACATGTAATTCTGTGACAACCAATTAGTAATCAAACATAGAGGCAAATTACATCAACTTTTTTTTTTTTTTCCTGGCAGGGGCCATATGTTGGCAAATGCACAAGAAAACAAAACCTTCTGGTCACTGCTTCTGAATGATTTCCCATCCATTCCTCTATTTTAGCAGAGGTGAACCAGGTCATTTCTTGGGCTCCAAACTCTTGAAACAAATAGATGTTACAAAACTGAAGTTACAGAGAAATTAATGCTTTTCTATTCAGTTCAACCTTCCCAATCAACAAACAGATCCTTTTCGTGCAAATCCAAAGCCCTTGCAAGAAACACTCAACCAGTTGTCCAGCACACTAGCTGAATTCTCTATACTGTATAGAAACTACTTTCAGCAACTCACTGAATATATTTACACAGAATGACACAGGACCATAAGTACTGATCTATCCAATGATATTTCTATGTAGAATTTAATATAATGATTGATGCTATTTGCCATTGCAGACTGAGTAATAATTGGTCTTTACCATCTGGGTCATAATGATACCTGTTTATTGGCTGACAGAGGCTAAAACAATCCATGCCAACCACCAAAAAGCATTAAAGTGAATCCCAACAAAACCTGTAATATTCAATTCTAGATAAAGATTAAATCATTTGTAGGCATAAGTGCCTACACAATTTCTCCTTCCCAGAGATAAAAATGTCTCACACTGGAGGAGCAGACAGGCATACAAGCTCTCCATCATCAACAATATTTGGTACCTGTTGCTTCAGTGGTAGAAGGAAAAACCCTCAGAATACCCTGCTACAAGACATTCTTTGTCCTGGGAGAGTTTTATTTTAATATCCCATAGTTAGAGGCTGACTATTGCCCTTAGGTATGAAGCCGTACTTACCTTCCAAAACTTTTAAAATTGATTTTGTTTTTGGATACCTACTCTTAGAAAGTAGTAACTGGCAATCTAAGCCTAGTGACAGAACCATTGACAGTGGCTTCAAATAGTAGACATCATTCTTCCCCACAGGTCATTAGATTACAGGAATATGTGAATGAGACATTTAATTAAAGAAAACTCAGTACTAGATTCCAGTACCCACAACTCAGCCAATGAAACCAGAAAATTAGGGCTGGATCCTGGCCTGCAAAATGTGGGACTTTGCAGACCGCCCCTATCCTTCAGCTATATAGTACAGATCTAGTTTGAAAAACTTTACCTTGACAGGATGTCTGCTGTGATAGTAGAAAAAAAAGGCAGAGCAGTTGCAAAAAAAATCCAGAGTAATTGCAAAGAAAACTCCAAAACAATTGCATTCTATGTCCAAGTCACATATAATTCTCATTCAGTTGTGTTTAGGTCTTATGAACAGGAATTTCCAAGTTCCACTTCAGGCAGTAGAGGGGCCAGACCCCTCAGGCAGGGCTCTCAGTGAGTTAAGTGTGGACAGAGCCTTAAAGGATTATTCAGCAAAAAGTCTCTTCTATCTTTTCACAACCCATAGAAAGACCAGCCATAATTATAAGAAGTTTGCAGAAAGGAACCCACTTCAAGAGGAGTCTTAAAAGTCTAAGGAGGAAAAAACATCTAGAAAAAGCAGAGAGAGTGAGAGGCGTGTGGATGCAAATGTGCAGCAAATCCACCATTTTGATGCTATCATTGCTGTTGGTTATCAACTACAGATGCAGGTGTCCATTATTATGGCCAGCATGAGAGAGTAATAATTTATAGGAGCTTCACAAGATTGGAAGAGGCCTCGGGTGGATCAAGTGAATGCTCAGTTACTGAAGGGGAAGCTGTCTTCAAGAACACCGTTATTTCTCCAAACACTCTTGAGGAAGACAAACCCTCTGGCAGCCGGTGGAGGGTGATGAGGACAATAGTGCCTTAAAAACACTTTAAAATGCAGAATAAACTGATGGGGACAAAATATGCAAAGAATAAATTGACCCACTCTTCCCTTTTTCTCCTGTCCCGCCTAGATGTCTGCCCAGCTATGCCATTTTCTCTTTCTTTTCCCCAGATATATTCACACCCTGGTCCTCATGGCCAAAATTTTTAAGGTCAACCTGCATGATTGATAGCTACCATTTGTCCTCTTCCTTCACGTCTTGAAAAGTCTTACGAATGAGGCATCGTCCCGACTAAGGTGCGAAATACTCATTTTGAAGGGCCCTTTAATAACATGGATCACAAAAAGCCAAAGCAAATGTTCTGGTAGAAACTCGCCTCACAATTTTCTGGCTGTGCCAAAAATCTCCAAACTTCTGCTACAGTAAATGGAGCATTTAACTGCCAATATATGATCTTGTGTGCAGAGAATTAAAAATGCCGGTCATTCTGTACATTCTTTTTACTGAATTCTCAGGGTAAATTCATCTAGCTACTCCAGAAAAGATAAGAAAAAGGAAGGCAGGAAGGAATTTATCTTCCTCCTTGATTACATATCTTCTATTAAAAGGGAAAGATAGAACTACAAGTTGACCTAAGTCAAGTACATCTGTTATTTTCTTGCCATGTACAATTGCTCTGGTTTATGTCCAGTTCAGTAAAGTTCCAAAGACCATTCCAGAGAAAATTTTAGAGTAAAACATACTTATAGTCTGTGCATGTTGATTGTAGGGAGATGGGAGAAAGGCACATTTTGCTTTGAGAAATTACGAACTTGCCTTTATTCCCGATGCATGTTTGATGTAATGAGAGCTTACTTTCTGTGGTAGCATTTTCCCATTCTTAATTTGCTGTGCGAATAGTTGATTATTCGTGCTAATTTTATCACCACTTTGTGTGATAAAACTCAGCATATATTCCATACTATTCCCTGGGGAAGGTGCTTGTGATTACAGCATTGTCTATTGAACATGAGTATAAAAAAGAAGAATTGGAGACAACCAATTATTTTGGGGTTTTTCCTTCTCTTTTTTTCCTCTTGATTATCTTTTTTAAAATTCATCAGTAAAAAGAGGAAAACAAGAAATTTGGCATTGAAAACTGAGACTTCAAATTTCATATTTGTTAGGAGGAACAAAAGCTGCCAGCAAAATATTAGATCAAGGAGTTATCTTTCTCGGCAAAAACAGCTATAAAACTTCAACTAGCTTAATCCATTATCTCTCTACTTTTTAGAAAGAAAATATAGAAGTTGCTTGTTGATATATAGTACAAACGAAACATAAGCTTCTGTTTGTGATAAGTAAAAGATTAATTTTTTCTTCCGCCTTTAATTGTTGTGTAATTCTGCTCCTCTTGAGCCTATCCAAGGCCAATTGTCCACATTCCACAGAATATAACTTTTATATTTCACAAGCACAAGAATTTTTTTTTGCCAAGAGAAAAAACGAAGGACACGATGGAAAAATCTTAATATTATAGACGTCAATCTCAAAAATAAAATTTTCCAATCAATGTATTTCTCTCTCTTTTTGTCTTCCGCTTTCCTCCAAAAAATAGAAGACTAAAAAAACCTTGTCTAGAATGTGTGTTCAGTCAAACTCATGCATATTTTATTAATCAAAGATTGACAACATGCTTTGTCAAATGAATCTGAGGCATGTCCCAATCTCCTTCATAACTCTCCTAAGAAAAAAAAGAAAAAGGGAGCTGAATCCTTCAAAAGCCAGTCATAGTATTTTCTATGTTGGAAAAAGTGGGGTTTTTTCTCTCTGTAACAGCAGATCCCAGAATATTTTCCCCAAGGTTACAAAAATGCAAGTCAGAACTCAGCCTGGCATCTCTGCTGTACAAAAGGCGTACTGGTTCTGTCAGTATAACACTGTGCCACTGTGCCACCTCTACACGGTGACTAACCAGGGTATTTTCTTCAGCTATTCTAGGTATTTCTGAACAGATAATGCGTAATTATCACACTATCTTCCGGCATTTTAATGTCTTTTTATCAAAGAAAGTTATGAAAGGTTAATATATCCATGTGCTTTTTACTTATCTTTATTCTTTTCCTTAGTGAAATCTCATTCCCAATTCATGGTTTAAGCTTCTGGGCAGAAAAAAAATGAGCTCAGTCAAAGCTCAAACATAATGGAGTAATCAGAAAGAAAAAAGCTAATGGTTATATCCAAAGCCATTTATTTTGTTCCCCTAAGCAATACTGCAGGCTCAGATGCATTAACCAAGGTTAAATCAAATAGTCATGATGTCTGTATGTTCAATTATGCATAGCCCAAGCCAGAGACTCCTGAGCCAATTTTCCACAAAGCTGTGCCAGTTTACACCTGTCAGAATCTGGCCATGTCTCAGCCTAAATCTACCCAGATCTTTTTTTTTTTTTCTTTTTGCACAGTTGCAGACCATGTTTTAAAAAAATAATACCTGAATAGTATGATGATCCAAAGAGAATAATTTTTTTCTTAAAATAGCTTGAATGTGATTTCTATAGCATCTTATTTCACAGTTTAAACCACTCTTTTGCAAGCCTTTAGTCCTCACATACTCTCATGTATATGAAGAATTGGTTACTTTACATGTTACATCCTTGAGCACTGTTCTGGTCAATGTCTTTGGGTGTTTGATGAGAGTCCAACTGCCACAACTCTTGGAGCAAAAAGGCCCAGCTACAGAAATTTTTGTAGGACAGGTATTATTAAAGAAATAATTTTAGGTGGTTATTTAGAGGGGAAGTGAAAATATGTCAATAAATTAATTGAAACTGTTTTATAAGTCTCAAATTTATTAAGCTTGCAGACAGGAATACATTTTTTCAGATGAAGAATTAATAAAAATTGCTATATTAAAGACATTGGAAATGTCAATCACCTAATCACAACTATTTCACAATAGCATGATTTATCTTAAAACCAAATAGGTAAACAGGAGTAAGAGGAGAGGCTTTTCATAGTATTAAAATTTGATGGGAGCAAATTATGAAAAGGTGTCTCAATTACTGTCTCTCAGCCTGATGTTCAGATCTCAGCTTTACTTTACCAATGATAGTGTAATAGCTTGAATTGTAATTTAATTTCTCGTATAATAAGGATTTTACAATTATCACATACATCAACATAAGATAATCTTCTAGTTACACCTCTTAAAAAACACTGTTCAAAATAAAGAACTGAAACTTTTCCTTATGTGTTTATCTTTTCTGCTTTTTGTTTGTTTCAAAATTCCTAATTTCATAAAAGCCTCTTTTTTACAAAATTTTAAAGGTCTCATGCAAATAAACTAAATTCTTTTAAATTTCTTGAGATACCTGATTACAAATCTGAAGGAGAAAAAAAATTATTTCAAATTTCTATTTATATATCCACATACAGTATTTATCCATTCATTCATTTAACTTAAATTATACATTCATATAACCCCATCCACAGGCTATGCCATGTAACATGCAAAGGATCACTCGGGCAGTTACTTTAGCAAGGATATATCCCCACTTTGTCTCAAGGATTAATATGCAACATCATATTTTATTTTCTTTTGTTGTTTTCTCTAAGGAAGACTTGACTATTAATCTCTCCATAAATTTCAGATACATACCTGAGTAACAAGAAGAGTTGGGGTTTTTTTAGTGCTATTTCAGTAATCTAACTAAAATTCCAAATTAATATTTGCATTAATCCAGGAATGGGATGCCTTTTGCTACTAAAAGAATAAGAGCTGACCCCAAGAAACTTCAGGCTTCCCCTTGGAACTACCTTTGTAAGGCAAAGGCATTTTACTGCCTCGGCAGAATACTGCTATTAAACCCATAATAAGCATTAAAAATTTGAAAACACCTATCTTTTTTACAGTTTGCAACGTCCAGCTTGATATGCGCTTTTAAGATGAACTTTTTTCAACTGAATTCATCACTTTTAATTATGAAACTTTCAATTGGTTGCTGTTAATTACTAATGCTACTCAATTTCATTAATATTGCTATTAAACTCTCTCCCAAAAACAATTAATGCTTGAGCTTATTGATGAATCTTACATTATGTTTGTCCTCTTGCAATTTATTTTTATGAAGTCACAGTTTACAACTGTCAAAATGAAAGATGAGTCTGAACCATGTGCTTTTTTCACTACACTAATATGATTAAACTTCAAGGCACTAGTTATATGTATCCATGGGATGTTTTGAAGGTGTTTTCCCCCAGATTTTTGTAAATTTCAGTATCCCAGAACTGGAAGAGATCACAAGAAGTGTCATTCCTGACAGGTGTTTGTCCAATCTGTCCTCATGGACCCTAATGAGAAAATTTCTTAGCAGTCTCCTCCCTCTTTTCCCATCACTGCTGAAGAGTAGTACACAGTAGTGCATGGAACAGGGTTACTGAAAGATTACTGATATATTCTACCTTTCCTTAGTGTGATGACCCTTGTTGATTTCCTGGAGCCCATAATATCATGCATCTGGAAGCAAGCTGTTGTCAAAAGCACTCAGTCTCCAAATGCTGCCAATCTGCAGTTTATATCTCTGTTCTGTCCCAGATACCACAATGGCTGAGTACCTTTCTTGCATGAGCACATGGAAAAAGAAAAAAAACGAGTATTTTGAAACCTATTTACTAAGGTAACTCGTTGAATTACATACAAATAGATAAAGTTGCTTGATTTTGGATTGAAACATAGTTATTGTGTTAATGTAAAATTTTCTCAAGTGAGGGTCTATTATCTTCAACAACAAGTATATTTAATCCCCCTACCCTTCAAAATAAAAGCATTTTCCTGATAATTTCAAGTTTCTGTTCTTTTCTAATAATGAACAGTCTTGAAAGCACTTCCATAGTAATGATTTTAAAACAAGAAATTAAAATCTTCTACAGCTGTCAACTGCATATGTCTTCTCACCTGCAAATTCTCTTGACTGGTAGCTTTGTCACTGTGCAGGTTATAAGTAGACACCTGAGAAAGGAGAACAGAGAACAAGAAAGAATGTTCTTTACTGTTTAAGGAAAATTTTTCCAAGACCATAATTATTAATAGAACTCTGGGACCTGTAGACCAGGGCAATATCTTAAATTTTGAGTTAATAATGTTGTTTCTATTCCAGGACCAATATAATGACATTTCATTTCTGAGAAAATACAGTTAAAAAAAAAATCAGGTTTGCATAATCTTTGACAACTCCTCTTGGCTTTGCATTATGATATCTTGTGGCATGTCACCAACATCATTCAGTTTCCCCAAGCTCTGCAAAAAACTTAAGCAATCAAGAGAGTTTGGAGTATAGTCAAGCCACAGAAGATCGTATTTCCTGGTGGAGTCACACCCAATCAGTCTGCAACTCTCAATATTTTAACAGCCTTATTAGTGCTACCAATTCAAAGGCAATTTGACTATAGCATAACTTAGAGACAACAGCAAAAAAATATTTTGGTAACAGAAAATAAGTCATTTAATCAGGATAATTTAATATACTACCATTTTAAGGGTCTTCATTTTAGTTCTTAGCCAAAAAATTATCCACTATTATTATTAAAAATAATCACATACATACACTTAGATAAAATAATTAGCACTTTTCTTTTCCTAGAAAGTTGGCTGCTCCAATGAATTGAGTAACAGAAGAGCTGGTGTCATAAAAGAAAACACAGAGTTGGAAAGTGTAACATCAAAATAAAAAAGCAAGTTCCATGCTTGGTTCCTTGAAGAATGGTAAAGTGTGCTTAATTCTTAATCATAAGAACTTTTCTCCTTCTGCTAATTCTTTTCAGAATGAAATACAGTCAGCACATGGCAGCAGACTGGTAAAAGTGCTGAGGTGTGGGACCACAGCAAGTATGGAATGAGTGGTGTACCCCATGTGTTGTACCTGCATCTAGAAGTCATCACATGGAGAAAATGTGGGATTTTGAGAACGAATAGCGTGGCTGTGCTTGACCTTTCCCAGGAGAGACAAGCCTTTCTTCTGCCTCACTGTCCTCCAGTTGGGACTGACAGGAGGACGCCTGGTCCCTGATGCGTATCCTGTCCCTCTTTCTGAGAACGTATATGGAAAAGGTGTCCATGTGTTAAAATACCCCTGCTCAGCCTTGCTGATGTGTCTACCATGATACAAACCTGCTATTTTTCAGAAACATAAGCACAGGCCATATTTATCTTCAGATTATGCACTGTTACACACTGCCTAGCAGTCTGAGCATCTTCAATGTTGTGCTGGTTTTGGCTGGCATAGAGTGGCTATATTTTGGATTTGTGCTGAACACAGGGTTGATAATACAGAGCTGGTTTTGTTATTGCTGAGCAGGGCTTACACAGAGCCAAGGCCTTTCCTGCTTTTCATACCGTCACACTTCCACTGGTGAGGAGGTTGGGGTGCATGAGAGGTTGGGACGGAACGCAGCCAGGACAGGTGACCCCTACTGACCAAAGAGATATTCCAGACCACATGGCATAATGCTCAGTGTATAAACTGAGGGGAAGAAGGAGGAAAAGAGGGGGGTTTTGGAGTGATGCCGTTTGTCTTCCCAAATGCCCTGCTCTCCTGGAGATGGTCGAACACCTGCCTGCCCATGGGAAGCAGTGAATTAATTCCTTCTTTTGTTTTGCTTTCATGCACAGCTTTTGCTTTCCTAATTAAACTGTCTTTATCTCAGTCCATGGGTTCTCTAGATTTTATCCTCTGATTCTCTCCTCATTCCTGCTGGTGGAGGAATGAGTGAGAGGTAATTGACTGCTGGCTGGGCTTTAACCACAACAAATATAAAAATGAGTGATAGAAAGCATGATCTTTAAGTCCCTCAAGAACCCACAGAGAAAGGGCAGTGTATAGATGTGCTAGTTAGTTGATCTCAGTATGTTATTCAGAAGGGTATAGAGATGCTCAGGAGGAAAGCTGAAAAACTGTGTTAATGCTGACACTGGGAAAATAACAAAGGATGAAATTCATATTCCATTCCTTGATAATCATCAAGGGAGGAAGTATATTCTATCAGTCCAACCGCCCCTAGCTCTAAGAAGCTTCCACCATTTCCAGCAGCTTCCTTCATAACACAAATTACCTTATTTTTCTACATCTCTGCTTGTTCAGCATTTCCAAACCACTGTGTCTGACCAGACAAACCTTTGTTCCACTTCATACTCAAGCTTTGTCTCATATCCGGAGTCCTGACCTATTTTTAACAGGTGTGTGAAAGTTGAAGTTAGATAAAATAAGGACAGTAGAAAGTTTGGTAAGAACGCAAATCTTGAACAATCAGTTGTAGATACCAACTAATTTGAACCATATCACAAACAAACTGAAGCCATTATGTTGACAGATGCTTCCACAGACCCAGTCTTGAATTAGATTTCTCTCCATTTGGCCTGGTTTCCAGGGTAGGCAGTAAATATCCATAGCTGTACTCAAATCATTCTGTTCTGTTCCCCATGCACTGTTATCAGCAGAGACACATTTATCCAAGTAAACATCATCAGACTGCAGCTAGGCCAGTTGCTTGGAGTCAGCCCCCGCTTTCTTTGGAAAAGCTCTCTGCCTGTGGGGAGCGCAATATGCAACATCATCATCAAAGTCAGTGAAATCCAAATGATTCTGGTTTGTCTTGCTTTTCCAGCAGGCACATTCTGGTTGGTAAAAGTTAGAACAGTTTCTTGCCTGTCCCACTGAAACAAGTACTCAAGTGAGTTAGAAAATTCTGATAAATGAAAACAATAATAATAAATGTTTAATAATTAATATAAAGGAAAAGGAATTGTCTTTGTGTAATGACTTTGGATGCTCGAATCATGTCTTATATACAGAGCCTGAAAAAAGTGTCATTGCAGAGTACCACAGAAAGACCACTTGCTGTGAATGTCTTGTGGGTTTCCCGGAACTAGGCTGCTGTCAGAAAAGTGATAATGCTAAGAGAGAACACAGAAACACTGAGGAGAATCTGAAGATGAAACTATAATGATCCAGAAGTAATTGAAAAAGAAAAATGAGGGATAAGTCAGAATAGTACAAGCACTGAAAACAGAAGTTCTCTTCCTTGTTTTCCATAGTAATTAGGCTGACTATTTTCAGAATTTTTTGACTGAGAAGTCCCACAGAGACATTTTTATATGCGAAGCTCATAATTAGGAAAGCATTATAAATCCTCTGAATTTAACAATGAAAATAAAGGTGAATTTACTTGTACATAAAAATACAATATGATTTAAGTGCACAAGTAACCTACGGTAAGAGAGTATCTTTCTGTCTATCTCAAACTGCAACTGTACACAAAGAAGAAACCATATACAAAGAAGAAACTGCCTTTTCACGGAAGACAAAACATGGTGGGAATCATTTTACTGTAAGAATCATTTTCTTACTAAGGGAAAGAATGACATGTTTTATTTGCTGTCACTCACACTTCATCCAAAACACTTTGACAAAAAATACATAGTCCATGATTTAGGAGTCTGCCATTCATAAGTTGCCACAATTTTAAGTTTTTGTGGTTTTGCACTGATGTTTTTAAACAAGTAGCTGTGTCATAAGTGATAATTCAGGAAACCCAGACCGTTTCTGTTTGCTTGTTTATTTTTTATGTTGTAAATTAGGCTCAATATAATCCCACCTTTGTGTCATCAACTTTACATCAGACAGTCATAGATCATAATGCAGTATTCAGTGCCACAGTTTGCACTGAGGATTACTGCTTTCGGCAATCCTGGGATAAAACAATGATTGAATGGGACTTCTCTTTACTTTTTACTTTTTGTCTGAGAGAGGGTGACTGCAGTCACTTCTGTTTAAAATTCTAAACCAAGCCTTTAGAGTCAAGATAGAAGGGGGAAAGTGTTACATCATTTAACCAAATATCGTATATATTCCACCCCAAAAAAGTGTTTGGGTTTATCTACTGAACTCTTGCCTCTGATAGCAGTTGTTGTTTTGGCATTGTAATAAAGGAAAAGAGATGGAAAAAAGAATTGGAAATAAAAAAGAGAGGAAAGTAAAAGGGGGGGAGGGGGGAAGGAAAGAAAAAAGAGAAACATCAAGAGAAAAAAAAGGAAAAAGATAAGGAAGAGAAAGTATAAATATTTGTAAAAGTTTTAGACGTAGTTTATGCATTGGTGAATGGTTCTTTATACATTATATTTATGGGATATTTGGTTTGTTTTGTGATTTTGTTTCAACTTTTAAGGAGTGCCGTTAATGTGATTAATTAACAAGAATTTATTGGCTAAAAAATCTGCACAGCCAAACATATGTGATTTTTAAAATGTATTTTTTCAGGTGAAACTATAAAATAGGGTCCTAATTAAGCCCTGCTGTTTCCTGAGATTTTGTGTGCACTACGCTGGGAAGGAAAGTTACATGGAACTTTACTTGATCATGGAAGAAAAATCTGGAGAGTAAATTCAAGCATTCTATTCAGTTTTTAAATATAGTCTTCACTTGAGGGCTACGGTGAATTTATGCCCATGTTAAACATTAAAGCTCTGTTATGGGGCCAAATAAGGGGAAAACTCAAATCAGCTCAAACATCACGAGGGTAAAACTTCAGCACCACTGCAGCAGACACCACTAGCACTTCTACATTTGCTCTGAAATGCTGTGACTGATCACAGAGTTTGTTATTATGACATTCTATTACATGCATTTTCTTCCCATTACTTTGCTAAATTGGGAAGCTTATTTTCTATAAGGAAAAACAATTTCTAATAAACAGTGTATTATAAAAGAGATTTGAAGCTTTGGAATTTGCTTTGCAAGGAACTGAAACTATGTTATACTCCACTGAGATCTTAACCTACTTCAAAGGGAAGATCTTTATAAAAATTATGGTGGGCGGGGAGCATTTAGCATAATCTGTGATTTGTGCAAATTTCTGTCAGAATCTGGGTTTGTGTCTCCTGTGAGGTATCTGCATAGTTAAGACTCAGATGTGCAAGTACAAACATAGGTACTTGAACCCTGTCAAAAAGCACTGCCACTTTAACAAAGTGCCGTAAATTACCCTTGAATCCACAGAAAAGGGTAAGCAGAGATTCTAGAATTGCACAGGACACTTTTTTTCAGTAATTCAGGAAGAAAGTATTATATTCTCTAACAGTAAAGGGTTCAACTTCAATTCACATGTATGCACTTGCAACAAAAATAAGCTCACCAACATAATTTTTAAATAAATCTTTTAATGCAGATACTAAAACATTCTTGTCGACATTTTCAGTTATAAATCCTATCTCAGTTATTTTTCTCTGAAATACAGAAAAGGAGTCTGGATGAAAATAAATGGTTTACATTCAAATGTCCTTTTATAAATGTTCTTCTACAGCTGACTCTTAAATTGTTTCGGTTAGAAATAGGGACCATGGTATGTGTTATTTGCACATTACTGCCTTGCTCCATACATATCATATTTTGGGAAAATGAAAGTTATGTCCATTTTCTTTCCTGTGTTTCTCTTCATTTATCTCTTCTACACAGAACTTCTAGATGCAGATTAAGTCCAGAATGCAGCTTTTGGCTTAGAAATGGGCAGTCCTAGAATTTCGTATAGACATTCATCCCCTTCCTTTTAGTTTTCTTTTTTTTATACCTTTATACCTGACATGTCCTGGTACAATCTAGCCAAGTGTTGTTTCTCTAAAACGGGCCTTGAAACAAGGCTTCCTGGAGGAACTTCCCATTGTTCATAGTCCTCTTTACGCACCAAGGTAAGCTCCAAAAATCCCACTCCTTGACTTTTCAAGTGTTTCATGCAGAAGGCTGCCATCTTCTCTCAGAAGAATGGGACTCGTAAAAGAGCACATCACTGAACAATAACACTGTGACAGCCAGACACCCTCCGCCACAATGGCCTGCCTTGACGAAAATCTTTCAGCACAGTCAAACTTGCCTTGTCATGGCAGCCATGTCAATGAAAGACATATTCCAATGAATAAAACATTAGGATGTACCTAGCCCATGCAGCTGCACTGGAGAAGGACACATAAAGAGCTTTTGCTGGAAGTGATATTTGTAGCACATGAGAAAACATTGAAGAAATTATTTTTCAGTGGATTTCTGAAATCTCTTCAGCCTTTCACATCAGTCAGTCTTTTAAGAGCAAGTTTTTGTAACGATATTGAAAGGCACTTTGCACAGCAAACGTACTATACAAACAGAATCTAACTTTCAAAATATTTTTCCAATTGTCTTGTCTTCAAAAAGCCTTCAATGAATGTGAAGGATGGTTTTTGCTTAGGTTTTCCCCCCTTTTCAACAAGTTTTAGGCCTTGGGCTATTGGTATCCAAGCAGTTAAAACTACATCAGCACTAATAGCTATGAGCTCATCTTGTATAAGCACATTTTTAGTTAAACACTGCAATCTTGGAAAAAAATGTTAGTGTGCTTAAACAGCCTGGCTCAGAATAGCTCACAATATGACGCATACCACAGGAAATAAAGTGGTATGAGGCACCTACAAAATATTTTTCAAACAAGTCATTGAAGCTGTAAGCCCCATGCCTCAGCTTTAGGAAGTCACTTATTAAGAATCAACACCAGCCGTGCCAAGCTAAGCTCTTGCTCTTGGTGATTTTCCAATTGAATATTCAGGGCCCTGTCTCGGTCTTGTTTTCAGGGAAGTACATGCCTGGAATGTTAGCAAGCTATTTGCTGGAAAAAATGCCCACAACAGGCCCAATGTTGATCACATTAATGCATTTGAGTGGGTATAGAGTGCAAATGATTGAAAGTGCTTCCAGATCTTGGTTGCCGGGGACAAAGCAGGCTCTGTTCTCTGATCTGATGGTCATTTTTTTCAGTGGAGGATGTGGTGCAGGAAGAGGGAACAGTGCCAATCTCTGTCTAATGGCTCCAAACAGGGCCTGGGCCTGGCTCTTTGGATGCTGATGAGTGGGAAATGAAACACAGATGGGTCAGATGGGTAAGGAGAGGGGGGATTACAGGTCAGGCCAAAGAGTTGGAATAAATTAAGTGATTATGAGGTACAGAATGGCACATTGTTAAAGCAAATGGACAGGGAAAAAACATTTCGGCATTGTTAGGCACAGTGTACAGAAAAAAACATCCCGTCTTCCCAGACCCCTTTCGCATATCTTTGGGATTACCGCCTGCTTGATATATGAATTGCTTTCTTTAGCATGGGTACTGCAAGGCTGTGGTCCTCTACAGGACTAAAGAGGAGGTAATTTTCTAGTAAACACCTCAGATGTCATTTACTGGGAGGAATACTTTGGCTCATGCTCCTGATCATAAGATAGCCAGCTTCCTGACTCCCTAGAGATTTCTAACAAAAGGGCAGGTAACCACATATGTATACTCTGGGGAAATCAGGTGACGGAAGGAGTATTTCATGCAGTCACAAAATGCTGAGGCAATGTTTGTGTTTATTGCTTTCAAACCTTTGCATCTAAAAGAAAGAAAATTATTTGGTTTAAAGGAACCATTCAGAAAAACTCTGGCTAAGAAATAAAACTCGGGGATTTTCCTGGAAATATGCAACAGCATTTTTACCCCTTATACCAAAGAAACCCCCTCACCACACTGATGTAAAATATGTTTTTATTAGATGATATGGACAGATATCACTGCACTTATTTTTGGCATCTTTATTCCATACATAATAACCAAAAATGCATTGCTGAACTCCCAAACTCTCCGTTGACTTGCACAGATGCAGGGTTACAGATTTGAAGACCATCACCTTAATAAAACTTGAAAGAGAAAACCGTGCCCATGAATTTAAGCGAAGTTTTCACCAGCTATTTTTGTTCTGTCCTGAAGTCCAGGTTCTTTCTTGACCTATGAGTGTTTACCCCTCCTGCAAAGATGATTAAGTAGGATAGGTAAAATAAGCCCCTGGTCCTTCCACGCAGCATGGCTAGAAATCAGGTGAGAGTTATCACAAAGTGGTACACGTGTGTATCAAAACTGAGATCAAAGCTATAAAATGTCAGTGCTAACAGGGCTAAAAGAAGTCCTGAATGACAGGCAAGGAATGCCTTAAGTCCTTTTAGGCGTGGAAAGCCAGTTATCTCTTGAGCAGCGGAAATGTCTGGGATATGCATCTTCCTCTCTTCCATCAGCTTTCACAGCATGACCCGCCTGAGCTGCTGCATATTGGTAACATCTCTGAATTTCCCAGTCTCTCTTTTCTTTTCTTTTCCTGCCTTCCTCCTTCCCAGATGATAGACTCACAGACCCATGTTCTACATGTGCTAATGAGTGAGACAAAAGACATGTAGGGAGAGGCCAGTTGGCATGCCAGAGCAGATACTGTGGACTTTCCTTCACAGCTTTTTCATGGGTGGAAGCACCAAGTGGAGGAAAAGATATTAGACCATCTGCAGCGTTTGACCCTTAGTCATCCATTGATCATTAGAAAACTTGAGTCAATTTTGTATTTTTAAGACAATGCTTTATTGAATTTCGTTGAGGCTGATTGCAAGAGGTATTGTGAGTGGAGCATCAGGAGATCTAAGAAAACAGATATATCGATGGTCAGAATTTTTTGCAGGAAAGAACGCCAAAAAGAATTAGAGTAATAGAAATAGAAATAATGAAGGGAAAAAAAAAGAAACACAAGTTCACGAAAGTAAAAATAGAAGCACAGGTATAAGAAATGGTCTTTGTATAACAAAAACGAGCAACAATCTTCTGGGGGAAGAGAAAGGGAAGACAGGGCATGGCAACATTCAGATGAGAAGATTTCCTGAAAGGTAGCCTGCTAGAGGAACAAGGTAGATAATTTCTAAAAATCGCTTTCTGAAATTCTCTTCTCCTTCCTGATCAAGAGAGGAGGCTTAGATTCAGTAGGAAGAAAAAGAGAGTAGGCACCAGACCCATCTGAAAGACTGGTATTTACACATTCAGAAGGGAATCAGGAGAGCTCAGGCTGGAATGCAGCATGCCTTGTGCTCCCATACAGTACCACACTGTCTGAGCTCTGCAGTGTTTCTCACAGCCAATGGGAAAGATTTTTTTCCTTTTAGTTACTGCCCTGAGCAAGTGGCAAGACATATAGCAGGACAAAATGCAAAACGACGGATCTCTCTGTCTTCCAAATTTCTGTTCAATATAGATAGCTTTTTCTAAATAACTGCAATTGGCCTTTCCTTCACCCAAACTCTCTAATTTAAAGCAGCCTTTCCAGTGGTTTCGTTCCTCATTCAGACTGAAAGGAGATTCAGTTTTAGAAAAAAATTGTGGGATGAAGGGTCTACATCATATCTGCAAAGAATAAAAGTGTAAGTCAGCGCTAGTTCAAAGCATAAGCTTTTGCAAACGCACTTTGCCTACATTTCCCATCCCTTCTTGAAATATTTAACACAAGCCCTTGTTAGTAAGACACTTATACAACTCGCTTGCCTGACCCTGATCGTCTGACATCACCAAGTACAGGGTAAATGGCTTTGCTGACCAACTCTGGTCGTGGTTATGCTCTGCCCATGAGGGACACATCCTTGGGCCTGGGTCACCCTTCAAGGTAGAAAAGGCAGAAGTGCCCATCTAGGTTGTCTTGCAGAAAGCACACTCAGAAATGTGTGTAAGTGTGGACTGCAAGCAATTAAAAATCACAGAAGTTAAAATTATTATCAGAAGAGCCCTAAGGCAGTGTAGACATAGGTACTGTAGTCCTGGAGAAGGTAAAATGTGCCCTTGGGATCCTACAAAAGAAATTTTGGCAACGTGAGCTCCCTCATCATAGCATAGCATTAGGTGGTAGCCATCAGAATTACAGTGAGGGAAAGTGAGACCACTTTGTATGGCTGAAAAAACAGCCTGGGCATTGAAAAAGAAACATGTCACCTTGCTTCAATGTCTCCAACCTGCGTGTTCTTCTGGCACATGAGGACTTTTCTAGGATGAAACATGACTGAATTCTTCCCCACCTTTGAGGACAAAGTTTTCTTACAGAGCTGGAAAATTCGATGTAGAAGGAAACCCACATTAGAGCTAAATTTGTCTACTGCTCAGAAGCACCTCTTGGTTTAACAATAAATGATACTGTTTATCATTAGGCAAAATATTGTATCTCATTGAGAATCTGCTGTTAATATCACTCTCAGGGTTCTTTATGAAACCTTTCCAGTGGTTTCAAATGCTGTAAGTAACCCAGACCTCAGAAATTAAAAAAGCTTTCCATCTTCCAGAGCAAATGTAGATTTTAGCTCTAATATTTATTCATGATGAATTAATGATATTAAATAGCCAACCCCTAAATGACTCACTAAGATAATGAGAGGTATTAGGTACTTAGGTTGATGGAGCCACTTAGGTAATGAAGTAAAAAAACCTAGATGGAAAAATAGATCTGATTCTCAAAACCAGCGGTTTGTGACATGTGTTTTTCTAAATAAGAAGGGTAACTCAGTATGTAAAAACAGCAATGGAAAGGGAATCTGGTCCAACTTATGCAAAAAGCCTCACTCTTCAGTATTTGCTAATGCTCAACCCTGCCTCTCTGGCCTTTACTTTTAGAACAAGGCTTCTTTAACTCCTGCTGATGCAATAACTAAAAGCAGGGCTCAGCCTTCAATGTCCAGTGTTAAACTGGTGCTGTGCTGCTAATGTGCTCCATTGTATGGCCCTGCAAAGAGTAAAGCCCTCATGCAGTAGGCACCCTTATAGGAAATTATTCCACTATCTGATACATGTCACAGAGGATTTCCTCCTATGCAAAACATTGACACAAATTGCTCAGCTAGAAGATTTATTCATTTACAGTGCCACATTTTTCACAGTATTTTACCTTCTTGCACACAGACATTACCTTATAAACCTATTTTTAGACAAAGAAAATTCATTTCAAAATATAAAAAATTCAGCACAGCACTTATTCTGTCAAGAAGTGTTTTTCCTAGACTGGGAGTTCCTTGAAGCAGATTTGGCTGTACAGTACATTATGACCTTTGGAATAAAATGAAAAGCCAGTGGGACGATACCAGATTTCGGCAGGATAAAGTTGTCGCTTTTCAGTTTTCACTTCAGCCACTGGCCAGATGCCACACCACAACTTTGTTCTAACAGTGTAACTCACACCACAGCCATCACCATCTCATGTCCTGAATGCCCTATACCAACCACTACCTACTCTGAAATAAAACATAACCTGTCATCTCTTGCTGCATATTCCTCATAAAATAGTAGTAGACGTATTCTGTATGTACACATTGTAGATACCTCTGAAATATTCATGTAGTTCCACTTTTGCAGCCCGTGTCCAGGATTTCCATTCTCAGTTTGCCTTTTAATTTTTCAATATTGTTTTGCTGGATAGATTGTCTGTTGCAGAGAACTAGGGATAAAGGAGAAAAAAAAACAACCAACAACAACAACAAAAAATTTTGTACTTTTAAGGATCAACTTGACTTTCTTTACTGGTTCATCTGGGTAACTGTCAACCTATGAAAATATCACCCCAAAGCTCTGAATCTAGCATTCACTACAGAAGCACAGAAAACCCATCCTTAGGAATTCCTGACAATCTTTGATCTCAAATTTATGCAACTGTTCCACAGAACATACTCTCTCTCAGCCTGCTACTTTTCCCGAAAACATTTGGCTAATAACTTCTTGGGAATTCTGAGTTACTGTGGACCAGGTTTTGAAGATCTTACTCAGATTTTACTCAGATAATTTCCCTTGGAAGGACAAGAGCTAGCCAGCTTATATTAAACTATAATGAAAATCAAGGGATTTTCCATGAGTTATTAACTTATTTTTCCTTTCCTCATTGTGGCACTTTGTTCTAGGTACACAGAAGAGGCTAGCAGTTTTCAAATATATACAGTTTTGATGAAAAACAGTCAGTAAGAAAGTTCAAAAAATTGTTTTCAGTATCTCAGTCTTTCTGGAAATGGAGTTTTCTTTACTTTTTGGTAGATGTGTGAGTACCAGGAACCTAGAGGGCTGCAGGCAAGTCATCAAGACCTGCAGCTTGAGAAGAGAGCAGCTGCCGGCTACTGACTTCAGGATTTGCCAGGCATACCAGAAGATCCATTATTTTCCTCACCATTCCAAGATAAGGTCTATCATCCAACTTGAACAACGGCAGGAAAAATGGATCAGGTAGGGGTTTGTTCTTCCAATCCCACAGTCAGTATATTTGGTCTTTTCCCACACTTCGCTGAAGATGATATGTGTAATTGTCGGCTTGCAGACATTTTCCAACTTAAATTAATTACACAAAAATAATAATCAATGAATGACTAAAGGAAGGAGTGGGTAGGACCCCAGCATCTGGCTGGTGTACAGGTGCCACGTGAGAAAGATGTGCAAACAGATGAGGATTAAGATGATGAAGATTTTAAAAAAATAAGGTTTTTGTCTTAATATTGCAGAATAAAATTATGAACTCAAAACCTTTACATCTGGCAGAAGGGATTGATGGAAGTCGTCAGGGAGATATCAACAGGGAGGAAGGTTGAAGCTCAAGGTGCAAAATAAATACAAATCAAAGATATGATTAGATAACAAGGAATTTTCTCCCTATGATATGTTTTCAGAAATGTTAATTATTAGTATTGGAGAATAATAATGAGTTGTTACACCCTGTGTCTTTGAGGATGCAGTACCAGATGGATCAGGAGTCCATGAACGATTCTGTCATGACTGATCATATTCAAAAATGCAGCAAAATTAATTGTTGTTTCTCATATAGCCAAAAAAAAAGTAGCAGCGGCAGCAGTGAGCCACACTGTCAGTTGTGTTGTACGAGTTTCGTGCCAGCTACGTTTCAGTAAAGTTCAGTTGCACTGGTATAAAACTTGTGTAGTGTGTTGAAAGCTGTGTCTGATATATCTACCTCTCTTGCCTGAAAATCAATATTAGCAAGGTTTTCCAGACTCTGCAGTGCCTGTACAAGCTGCTTTTCTTGGGCCACTCTTGGGTTGCACAGGATCACTGCAGAGGAGGAGGGGAACGACTGTTCAGATACGCCCCAAGGCCTGAACTCTGTTCCCCAGTCAGCGCCATGCCCTGATTTATAACCTGATCCAAGAATCTTACCTACAGTGCAGCTATATCAACACCTGCATCCTGGGAAAACAAATGCTTTTCATGGTGAGATTGTTGGGTACAAATAAGCTGCAAAGCATAAAGCTGGCTCAGAGCCAGGCCCAACAAAGGGCATCAGGCACTGCAATGCTCGGTGTTGCTGGTTTCAGAATTAACTATTAAAGGGATCATTAAAATGGCATGTAAAATCAGCCTGTTACTGTGAGGTGCTAAGTGCTTCCATTGAAATGCTTTAAGGGAGCTGAGCCTTCTCTGCATCTTATAAGGTTGGACCCATATTTTCCAAAAATGTGGTGAAATGATACATTTTTTTTTTACATCTTGACAAATCAATTTCCTGAATGAATGTTGAGTTCATAGAAGGGGCAGCACATGTTGCATTCTATTAAAAAATTTTACTAACCGTTTTTCTTTTTATTTTTTAGCTGATGTATACGGTGTGCTGTGAGCACTGAAAATTAATTTATTTATCATTAAAAATAAGGAAATAAGGCTAAGAATCAAGAAGCAAAAGTCTGGAAAGTGTCAAAGTATGTTCTGTATTCATTAATTACTATAGAAAGAAAGATATAGAAAGGTACTTTTCACTTGATAATCTCACAGGGACACCAAATAAATTGAGGGTGACTGAACTATTAAAATTTCTTATTTAATGGCTTCTCTCTCACTAGGGAGAAAATTTTTCAGTCTGATTAGACTGAAACAATCTAGGTGGAAAAAATCTTGTCCCACAGATTTGTTTTGGTGCCAGTTTTAAACCCCTCTGCCTCAACTGCTTCAATTTGATCTTATTTAGTTACATTTTCATCAAGATGAACATGACAACTTCAGTTGAGACCATCTCTAGATATAGTAGAGATTAAATGTAATTGTCCTCCTATGTAAAATTATTTCAGGCTCAATGGATTTCCATCAGATAGGTATCTATGTTTGGTTTCTACCATTATCCAAGTAGTGATCATACCCCTAAAGTAGACATTCACTTAAATATTTCTCTCCGTAGGGAAATACTTTGGTTTCTTTATACAAACAAAATGCCTAAGCTGGCTTGGAAAAAGGATCTGGAGAAGGTCTTTACAGAGATGCTAATACAGGGTGGAAGAAAGATTGCTGTGGAGTGAGGAAAGACAAGGAGGAGATAAGATGGGTTTTTAGCACAGGCAAAGGCAATGAAAGGGGCCCTAGGAAACGAGGGTCTGCTTTTGCAGTATCTGAAGTGGGGTTTTTCTTCTGGCTAAACCGGTGCATAATTGTTCCCTCTACTTGGGGAATAGGTGGCTCCTAGCTCAGGTTACATTTTAAAAACATACTGTATTCTCAGCAGTTATTATATCTTGTACTTATTTTATGCTTAGAAAAACTAGATCAGTTGCTTCAGAGAATCCCAAACGTGACAGCTAGACTTTCATTAGCTGAAGAACATAGATTTTACTAGGTGCCAACTAATAAGATGGTTGAGTAGTTCCACTGAAAGATCAAACAAGAACAAATAATGATGTGCTTCTATTCATATGCTGGTTTTCCCAATCTGCAAAAACAGAAGGTGAAAGAGATTTTCATATTGCTGCAATTACTATAATCACTATTAGAGTTCATCTTTTCAAGTACAGCCAGATTATCTCTTTAGTTATAACCATTAATTCGGATGCAACGTATAGTGTCAGCTTTCCAAACTACAGTGAATGGAATTGTAAACTTCAAGAATTTTCCAAACCAGAAAGACAGGATGGAAAGACAACATCGAAATCTGAGAAAGTTAATAAGGTTTAGCTTAGTAGGAAATATTTTATTACCAGAGGGAGGTTTTATATTGCTTCAGAAAAATAGAAGTGCAGGAGCCATTTCTCTTTTAAAAAATACGTCACAGTCAGTAGTCATGAAAAAGAAGATTTATTGCAGTATTCTACGCCTAGGTTTTAGGCATTTAACTGCAAGTGTGTGCTTATGTGCTTTTCCAAATAGAAGTATATTTAAGCAAGTGCTTAAATTCAGTATTAAACTAGTGACTTAAAGGTCTAAGAGGACACCCCTCGGGCCTGGGTTTATCTACCTACTTTCAACCACTTAGCAGGGACATATCTAAAATAATAGCCTTGTCACCCTACTCTCTCTCTACTGGGGGATTTATTGAACATAGACGGAGTTTAGGGCAAAGTGGCCTCCACAGTTAAATTCTTAGATTCAGTGGGATGAATCCAGCCCAATCCTGAACTGAATCCGATTTAAATAAATGGTCTTTCTGCTTTCAAGCCACCTCATCAGGAAACGCGGGAGAAAAAAGACCGAGTCCGCAGTACGACATGAAATCACCTAAAAAATACGACAACAGCAAAAAAAGGATGCAGTCACGAACAGTTAAAACATTTTTCTGGAAAATGAGAAAACAGGAATAAAAAATTCTGCCTGACGGGATTCAAAACTTCTGGCTTTTTGTTTCTCAGGTTATGGTCTCAGCCACTGCAGTAAAGGCCATGGCAAGCCAGGATAAGACCACAGCACATCCTTCCTCATGAAGCTATGTAACTGTTCAAAGAAGAACTCAATGTTTATAGGCCAAAGAGAAAATAAGGGGACACCTTGTCATCGTGTTGCTCTGTGATTACGACAGTCATCTATAAAGGAAATTGTGAGTTCTCATCCTTGCTGGCCGTGCTCATTACGCTTTTTAAAACTTAGTGAGACTTTAATGGAAAATTAGTCTGTTTCTAGTAGGAATGGAGGTACTGATGTCCTGACTTGAGCATTCACTGCAATTGTTGCTCACATGTTGTACTTTTTTTAATATCAACATGGAACAACACGGTTTGTACCTAAGCATGACTTAACTACCTACATATAAAATTAGGAAACTAAAATTCCTGCAAGCTGTAAATGGAAATTTTCATGTTTGACTTGGACTTGAGTTAAATGTTACATCCCTTGGAAATCTGCTCACTGATTATCATATGGTTATCACATGTTAAAGAAATAAGAAATTATCAGAATGCACTATGTGAATGCTGGCACAGTGCAGCAGTCAGAACCTGTGTCAAACCTGTAGCTCTCTGGAAAATTGGGATGTAGCTGGACCAAGTTGAAACAGACCACTCATTCTGTGTCTCTGAGATACGAGTAACAGTCAAGACAATGAAATTCAGAAAACAACTTTTTTTTACAACAGATGGTTCTGGATGGTTTTCAGTCAGCTAAGGTAATTAGAAACCTAAGATTCACAGAAATGTATCTCATGTGAAATGATGCAGGAGGACGGAAAAACCAACATAGCAATTTGTGACTGACCTGAGACTGAAAAGCTTGCAATATTGGCTGGCAACTGCCTGATAGAAAATGGGTCACAGGAACATGGAGGAAAGGGAGTGGATAAAAAACCATGATCCATATGATGAACCTAGAAACCACTATTAACAAAACAGCTGGCGTTTGACAGGCAGCAAAAGTTTTAACTTAAGAATGAAATTTCCCAAAGACGTTGTCTGACACTTTAGTGAGAGGTTTCAAACTGTTTTAAGAAAAGAGAGTAAGAATAAGAAAATTGTTGAATGAGCCAAAAAATCAGCAACTCATATGCAAAGGAAAGATCCTCTTACTCTAAAACAGACTATGATGTTTATTCCTCTGGGAATCATGTAACGAAAAAGAACTACTAGAATGTATTCATTTGCTAGCCCTTTAGATTAAAAAAGAGACAAATCTCTGCCTATTTTAAGTTCTGAAGAATTGTATATATGTAATGTGGCAACTTTCCTCTGCCTGTGAGAGGAGACATATTGGGGAACATGGATAATGCCAAATAGCTTTCAACAGGGTGCCCTAAGAAAAACAGAAGGTATTTGTTCACACTCAACAGTCCCTTTGAGAAATATTGTTTCTGCAGACTACCATCTGGGTTCTTTCCAGCCCCTGAGGGGTTTGACTGCAAAATATAACATTTTTGTTAGTAGGGAGGATACAAAAGACTATAAAGATGATTAGCTACGAGAAGAGAAAGTCGTATTGCATAACCAGAAGCTTTGGAAAACATAGATCAGCTGAGATAAACGTGAACAAGCAGAAATGCATCTTCTAGATGAAGACAATAATACATGTGTGTAAGACAGTAAGTGGTAGGTCACACTAGAGTTGAGGCTTTTAATAGCAGGCATGTTTTAATAGATGTGAAATTGCTAAAAAATTATTTGAAAATATGATTCATGTATACACTCCTAGCCTAACACTAAGACACCATTCCCTGACTACCTGGGAATGTTACAATGCAAAGTTATTTAATAGACATAAGGAACTGAAGCAAAGAAGCTCTGATCCTGAAAGATCCTCAGACATGAGGAGCAACATTAAATTCTCAGAAGATGCTGCAAACAGGCTATTGACAAAGTCTTCATGTAACAGCACAGCTGAAACTGGCAACCGGTGCTTTATTCACAGATTCCAACAAAGAACAATTATTCCTCTGCTCAAATCTTTGGCCTTAATCAATGATGTAAAAAGTTTCTTTTGTTCATGTGAGTGTTCTAGTAGCTTAAACTGCCCATAAAGTTGTTTCTTTCTTGATTATTTGTACGTACAATGATGTATTAAGTAATGCTGTTTTTCAAGTCATCTTATGCCACGCCTTGAGTTCACAGACACCAGGCCTTTCAAAGAGTGTGATTAGGGCACTGTGAAGTTCTCAACATTGTTAGGCAAAGACAGTTAGACTCAGGTACAGAGCAAATGGGTTTTATGAAACCTTCAAGTCAGAAATTCAGAACAGTGTTCACTGTATGTGAGTGGATAAAAAATAATCTTTGTATCTGGATCCTTTGGGGGTGGTAAAAATGAGTTTATATGCCTTCCAGTCCCTGTAACATCAGCAACATACACATATGAAACATACCATTTCCTGATTTTTAGGCTTGGGATGCAGTATCTACCCAAGCACCCTCTGGAGGAATTGAAGGGTCTCTGGAATGACTTTGTACAATGCCTTCTTTTCTATTAAAATAAATACATAGCCTCAGAATACCCAGTTTGTCCTGTAAATAGTGCAGGGATAGTCTGAGGGGTTTGCCTCTCTGATCTGCCTCGTTTTAAAGATTAAGCACTGTACCCTGTTTTGTTTGGGTCCTCTGTACGTGAGATGTATGTGGGCAAGGGGAACACATCCCAGTAAAGGAAATGCGTACGTCAGTCAGGAAAGAAGGGATATGATCTGTAGGGGGAAACTACCAAAAGCACAGGAGTACTAAATCCTTAGTCAACTGCTTTCTTCTCTTTGTTAACTATCACTGCATCAGAGCGAAGTGGAAGCTGGCAAATACAAACAGATTTTTTGAGATAAACATAATTTCAGCTACAACCATTTTCATTCACTTGGTATCCATCATATTACGGCAATACGTGTTCTTCATGAACCAGGTGTTCACATGAGGAAAAGGAGGTGGAAAGGCTTGCAACTCCTAAGGCTGCAGGCACTTTAAGAATAAAAGGCATAACTTTTCAGATATTATGTATTCTAAAACCCTCTACAAACGATAATAGCTAACACTATAGCACAAATACTTTTACTTCCTCTCAGCATCATTTTACAGCTTTCATCTTATGGAAACATTTGTCCAAGTTTGATTCAAATAGTCCTTCAGAAACTTTTTAATAGTCTAATGAAACCTGAAGAGGAGGGGGTGGGCAGGCTATTACTGCAATCTCTGTTGTTGAAAAAACACCTTTTGTGTGGAATTTGTGGGAATCCCTCCCCAGAGGCACAGAATGCAATAAAGATAAGAAGGACTACACCTTGCAGCACAGATCCGTGGTGCTGTATGAAAGAGGCTGCACAGTTACCAGCTGTCTGCTCCAGTCCCTTTCTGGAGAACAGCTGGAAAAGCATTCTCCAGAGATCGCATCTGGCTGGATTCCTCTGCACTCAAATCCCATTGATCTGGTTCCGTCCCAGCCCTCTGTACTTGCAGTTCAAAGAACAGCGAGGTCTGTAAAGAAATTATTGCCATATTGTTCAATCGGCCACAGTGAGCAATATATAGGATTATAATTAGGAACACATTAAGGAAAACAGCTCAGTGGAGATAAGCTGTTTGACCGCATACACTTTTTGATGAGGGCTTAGTGCCAATCCTAGAACAAAAAAGATTAAATGTTTGTTACCAATTCTTTTGAACTTCTGGCAGAACATGTGGTAAAGCATTTTTGATTCAAATTAAAAGCATCCTAGGATAAAAATAACCCTGTTCTGTTAGACTTTTCCAAGCGAAACCATTTGTAAGCTGATTTACTGTCTTTTCCTTCACCTCCTTCCACCAGCATGATTAACACATGCATTTCTGAATCACATGTAAGCCTGGACAGGTATTTGTCTTGTTACACATCTGCGGAACAAATGGCAATACAAATTGTATACAGAACAGACGTAGATTTTCAAAGTCTCGGCAAATTGTATTTGACCAAGTGCATAGATAAAAGTTTTATTTATCAAACAAGTTTTATTGTTTCTTTCCGGTGGAGACAGTTCTATGAGGAGTCAGCAGTCTTCAGGTGACACTATTGATGCAGAGCCCATTGTAGATAAAGTAGACAGGTTTATAATAGGGAAAAAACTGTAGGAAGTGAAACACTCCCAAAGAAGAAACCAAATACCCACTAATACTCTTATTAAATACTTATCACTGCATTTTGGGATGTCTATTTTATATATCTGGGAGATATTATTTTTAGAATTCTTTTTTCAGTCTCTAGAAGATTTTGAACTGGCACCAAGTATACCAGAGAGACTGGAATTTGACAGATCCATGCTATGTTCATGGAGCCTCCCACACTGAGACAGGTTTATGATGTTACCCCATGAAAATCACCAGGGCTGAGGGAAAGAGCTACGTTCTCACTCACATCCTCCTACACACAGAAACACCATTTTTAACATCCTTTTGGAGCTCCGTTTTTAGTGAGCTGCCTAAAGATATGCAATTGGATAGGTACTGATTGCCCAGACCAGAAAATATATGTAATAACATTAACAGAAATATCCACAACAGATTGTTCAGCTCTGTTGTAGAAACGGAGATTAAGAAAAAAATCAGGAAATTTGTAACAAGAAGATGGATTTAGGAGGCTAAAAACATAAAGTGATCTAACATTCAGAACATATTACTTCTTTTGGGAAATCCATTCTTATAATACTAAATGCTTTTAAGCAGTACTATTTTTACAACATGTGGAACTTCAAAGAATTGCCTCAGTTCCCGTCTACTCGGGATTTAGAGAATTTGTGCTAAGTCTAACATACCATAGGAACACATTTGTACCAAGTGAGGAAAAGCCATTTCACACATGATGTTGTCAGAAGAAGGCAGCTTGTAGTGAGGATGGACTTCCAGGAGGTTGCTGACCAAAATTGCTGACTACTTTTGGCCAGGGACATTCCCAGGTGGCATCTTGGTAGATAGACAGAAATGCCCCTTTGCTTGGGACAGGCTCCCCATCCTCCATAATGAGCCCTCAGCTGTTTGCCACATCTGAGAGATGTCTGTAAAGCTTCTGCCTCTCCGTTTTGTCTCTGCCACCTTGCATGCAGCCCTTGCCCTTTCCTCAAAGGGGACTCACTTTTAGTTTTGACTGCAGCAATGTTGACTCTGACAGACTCAACTCCTACTCATTCCTTTCTCAAGGAAAATCAAATTGAATTCCTTATGAGATTTCACTGAAAGGATGCAAAGGACTGCAGAAATTAGCATGTATTTTCCAAAGTCTGCCAATTATTTTGAGATCACTGGTTGAAAGTTGCAGTAGATGACAAGAAGTTGTTATTTTAAGATGTAAAATAAAATATATGGGACTTAAATTGAACAGGAGACATTGTCATTAGTGAAATATTTACTGTAGTAGATGCTTGTGGTAATCATACTCAAGCTTTCGGCCAAAGATTTTGTTAATTGCTGGCAGAGACAGTGTCAAGCTCGGTAAGGAGCTCAAGAGCAACAAAACAGGGTGTATCAGCCTGGAGTCTGGCCTGGGTCACAAACACAGAGAAGGACTGCTTTGGTAGAAGAATTCAGGAATCAAGACCCATCCTACCAAGAGCACCTGTAATTCCTTGGACAAGAGGCATTCTTTTGCCTGGAGGCGAGATCCTGATTCTCCTTTTCCTGCTTCTGTCTTTTTGAAATAAAGCCTTAGTTACATGCTCCTCAGGTTTACCCACATACTTCCTTTGAAGGTACAATCGGCCTATGCTGCAGTTCTTATCGAAAGCCCGTGTCTGCTGGGAAATGTTAAGAGAAAAAATCACCCAGACTCACTGATGCTGATTTGTTTTACCTGGCAAACTAGTGTTACTCATGTTTTGGGGGAGAGAAAGAGATGTAATATGATTAGAAAAAAATGTAATATTAAAACATTCACATGCCATGTATCCAGAAGGACAGTAAAAGGAATCATGAAAATCAAATTCAACAGCCTCAGGTATTGCGGCTGCAATGGTAACATTGCTGCAAGATGATGATAACAAAAAACTTCAGATGTAACTCTTGTAAAAAGGATTAAAAAATAAAAATCAGAAAAAAAGAGGAGATTGGGTTCTCAAAGAAGGAAAAGAAGAACAGAGAGGAGACCTATCAATTATCCAACGAAGCCCTTCTGAAAATTAAAATTTTAGAATTACAGTTTAGAATGGAATTTTTTTACTTTAGAATTTTTTTAAAGCAAATGGGGAGTAGCTTTAGAATGGAGAGTAGAATAAAATTTTTTGACTTAAGAATGGCAAAATTATATTTAATAATTAAAATTAATTTTTTATCTCCAATGCTAAAGTACCAAGAATAAACTTGTAAGTTAATTTTCTTCTTAGATACACAGCGGAGATGTGTACTGCACACATTAAATGTACTGCATGGAGAAAGTTAAATAATTATTCCTTTTAATAAAAAGAAATAACTGACTGAAAGGTTAATATAGTTTTGCTACCTCTCATTCTTTTTTTCATTTCTGAAATCCTTTCTTTCTGCCCCTATCACCAAGGAAAACATCCTGAAATAAAATTTATTTCTTTATTCTCAATTTTAGAAGATTTGGCGCTAATCGTGTTTTTCAGAGAACCAGCTAAAATGCAAAATAAAACACCTTCAAAGCAACCACATCACACAATTTTTTCTCTTGACTTCTAAAGTGGAAGATACACACCTGCCTACCTGAGGAGCCTGATTATCCATTGCCTTAATTGTATACATGCTCACTCAAAATTAACCGAAAGAATTGCAAGATGAGAGCCACATACTGCTAGTTTTGGTTTCCATTTGGCACCTAATTTGCACCCCTCTTTCCAAAGGAACAAAGAACTATAGATTTGCAACAATAAAGGCGTAACTTCACAAGTGTTTTCTTCACAAACATTACTCTCTCCCAGACTCTCCCTATGTCTCCATCCTCCCTTCAGCATAACATGGATTTGGCCATGAGTGAACACATCCCACTCCTCAAGGGACTCTTCCCACAGACTCACAAACCAGACCACCTGCAAGGCCACTGCAGGCATAAAGTGCAGCAAATGGGTCTGGGGATGGAGAATGAGGGTTTATCGAGACTGATGCTGGCTATCCTGCTCCTGGATGCAAGCTGACTTCTACTTACACTGCAAGAGTTTTTGTATTGGAATCTGCTGTTCTCCTAGTGAACAACTCTAGCCAAAGAACAGTTTTTGTGAGTGGCAGTCTCCCCAAAGGCCATTAACAGCAACAGAGAGCTAAGGAAAATGTCTCCCATCCCCATCTCTATTGTCCCACAATGCCAATGGAACTTGCCAACTGACAAGGAACTGCATTTAGATGGCTGTTATGGATGTGGATGGCTTATGTGGACAAGATTGCTGCTTGATAAAGCAGATGGCAGCCTTCTTGCACATGTCTTTTATCTTATAACACATATTAGACTTTCAGTAAGTGAGCAAACAGTCTTAACCAGATGAAGAATAAATGCTGAAAAAATCTAGACTACTTGGAAAGCATACCTAGGAGGTTCTGCGAACAATAACACGTGGCCAGCGATTGCCCAGAGAGGTGTCACAGTTTTTTTCAAAGCTTGATTCGCAATTTTTCTCACCAAAATTTCCTACCCTTTCTCTTTCTTAAGAGAATCTGTAATTTTTATACAAATTGCCATAGAGGTGTCACTGTGCATGCCACAGTAACTGTATCTTTTACTCTAGAAGGTTTCTGCTCTTTTTTGTTGCTGCACAAATTATGTGCTCTCCACAAGTTTCCATTAACCTTACAGGACGACTATAAAGTTGTTCAGACACTAAAATAGATGCAGCCAGAGAAAGGTGTTTAATCTAAGAAAATAGGGAACATTTCTGGGCCAAGTTTGTATTATGCTTAGTGTTCCTTTGTGTGTTTAGGGTAGCATGACTGTCAAGGGACATGTTTACAGCCAAGGCAGAGGACCTCGGGAGACCAAGCAGGGAAGTATCCATACACAAAAATTTAGTAGATCTGTGCTGTGCAAAGGGCCACAGCTTCAGAACTCTCCCCATGGAAGAGCCTCCATGAAAACCATGGGCACACATGCATGCCTTTGGCCTGGTCTTCCTGCAGCTCCCACCTGCCTGAGGCTAGCAGGCACTCAGCAAGAGGTAGGGTTTAACTTAGCTCCTCTCCAAAGCACAGAATGGCATCTTTAGTGGCACTTACCCAAGAAAAGTCTTGGGAGGAAGAGCATTTCGGGGATGCTGTGGCACGGTTTTCCTCCTGAATCCTTTTTGCTCCCAAATGGTACTAATTTGCTGCAGGCTTTCATCAACATTGAGCTACCTCCCTGTCAGATCTAGCTTGGATGCTCTAACAAGTCAGTAAAGGCCATGGCCTCTCTTCCTTGCCAGTCCACCATATCCCGCTTGCTCTCTGTCCACCTGCTCTCAGCAGATCACTGTCTGAGGAGCAACAGCTCTGCTGCACCTGATTCCTTCCCTTGGGTAATCCAAACCATTGTCCAGCATCAAGCTCGTGAAGGATATTATTGCAAACTTTTTTTCATCTTAAGTGCTCATGGAAAATCAGTTGGATATGGATTACACTGTGCAGTTAAGTGTAGGAATTTACTATAACATGAAGTCCTGAAATAAAATTCTTACTACATGGAACCCAGATCCAGTTATCTGAGTTTTTCCAGAAACAACCTCAAGACAGTGTTGTTAAGAGAAGGTATCCAGAATATGATAAATAAATAACTTCTGAAAATTGTTTGAATGAAAAAGCCCAATGCATCTGCAGGAAACAGTTCATATAACTTGGAGAAACCCCAGCCTTGCTGAGGAAAAGTCTTGGCAAGTGTCAGGATCTTTTCATATTATTGTTGGCAGGCCACTGCCTACGACCATGATACCTTCAATTGCTGAGGTACCACACTTCAGAAAGTTTTGTTATGGATAATTAAGAAACAGGCACAGCAAAGCCTATTTATTCTTTATTTTACAGTAGCATTAATAGGGAAATAAGCATGTGAATTGAAATTACCAATTGGCTCAGCAGTTTCTCATATCTCAGAAAATTGCAAACAGCCTGTTCTCATTTCTCATTGACTTTGTAATTTCTCATTTGAATCAGAGAGCATAGTATCTATTCCATATAAGGAATTTAATATGTATAAAGAAATTATTTACTTGATATAAGTTTCATGTTAAAGTATATGTTTTGCAGATGTCATTTTCATGGAATAATTTACCCCAGAATTCAAATCAACTATTAGACATTCTGTCTTGCAAAAGACATTCAGAAAAAATTTCACATTGTTGAAAATAGCACAAATATAAAAATCCAAAATAGAGAGGGAACCTGTGTGATTATTCTGTACTGGTGACTATGCAAAGTATACATATGTATTTAGCTTCTGAGCAGATAATTCCATATTATATGTGAAAGTCTTGGTTATATCAAGAAAAACTTACTCTAAGTCTAAAATACTGTTTTGCTATAGTGGGAATGATCAGCTGTCATTAAAGTCTATGAAGTCACACAACTTTTCATAGTAGAGGATGGTAGTTGTTTAATTAAAATATACCCCATGGGACTCATGAATTTTCTATATTATTATTCAGACAAGAAAAAGGAGGCAGACAGAGTACAGCAAATTGACTGCACCAAAAAAATGTTTCGGTTTTTAAATTTGGTTATATCAGGACCCTCATGTACAAGCTGAGGTACAAGCTGTACTGGAGCAATTGATGTATTCACAGATAGAGCAGGCCATATGATGTTTTTCCAGTGTATCAACATTATTCAGGAAGATGTTCCACTGTGATTCACACTGTGCACCGTGGAAATCCTCCAAGACTTCTCATCCTGATTTCATTTTTCTACAGATTTGCCATTACCAGATAAACTAAGATGCTGTAGTCAACAAATTCATGAAAACCTGTGACATATTGCGTTATGAAGGCTTCCTGTCCCCTACCATTACTCTCAAATTTAGATGTTCCAGATACATCTACAGTAGAATATTAAACATCACTTGAAGAGGTTTTTGCATTTGTATTTTTTAAATCTTTTACCTTCAGAGATAGAATGCCTACATTCACATTTCCTGCTAGAAATGGCTCTGTGTGCTCCCAGACTATGCCAAGAAATTGTTTGGTGTAGTCCTAAGTGGAATAGACCAAAATCACACCATGGGCTGTTTAAATAACAATATTATAGATGACTGAATTCCAGTAGCCAGGATCATTCCTTGGCATTGCTTAATATGCCATTAGACAAAAAGCCATCAAGGAATGATTCACCTAACCTAGCTGTACATGCCACTAGTGCAGATGCCTTTACTTGAGCTAATGCCACCACGTTGCTTTCATAGCCGAAGAGTAAAGTACGTACTCCTAAAGAATAATTAATGTTGCATAATTCAACTGTCTGCATTAGAGTGAGATTAATCATTCTTTTCCCCTACCTACTGTTAAAAAGGATTCAGGCGCCTAGTTCAAATGCAGATGTGAAGTCCACCACAGATCAGGTGCTTTTCTCCATAGGACCCCCCAGAGAATCAATTCTTACTGCATGGAGGTAGCACTGATTCCTTCTCAGCCTCTGCTTTTCTCTCAGAAGCTTATGTTTGCATTTTGTTTTGGGGCAGCAGTATCACAAAAAGCACTGCATGAAATTCTTTTTGTCTGTTTTGCTATGTAATTACTAATAATTAAATCTGCCTGGAAGTTACACAACAGCCCACTATCCCCAGATTTCCAGTCTATGCCACTAGATGAGACAACAAATATGTTAACAGAGCAACTCAAACACTTCCAAAGATGCCAATTAGGAAAAAGATTAAAGCTCAGGGGATGCCATTCAATCAATTTCCAACTGATAATGCAAAATCACAAAGCATTCAGTGGCAGATGACTGCTGGGAATCGACCTGATTCTATTGTTGGGAATGTGCTTTGACTGATCAAACTATTAAGTCTGCATTGTCAGCTGCCTTCTTGCAAGGCTCCTCAAACTTGTTCAAACAGCATGAGTAGACTTTATTCATTATTTATCTTGCAGTAAAGAATGCAGTTTATGTAAACTCGCAAAAAGAAATAGTGATATTTTCTTTCCCCAAAAGCTTCCAGATTGAAGGCAGACAAAAACAAAGTGTCTGGCAAGGAGTAGGAGAATGTAACTGTAGAGATATTTGGATGAATACTGCACTAGAAGTACTTTTGGTTTTTAATGTGCTGGATTTAACACTGTGTTATTTCAAGTTTACATCTCTGTAAATCTGGTAGAACCCACAGAATTCAATGGAATAAAAAGAAAAAAACAGTTACAGTAATCAACCTGTCCCTTTACACATAAAAATCCGTACTTTCATGTGTGATCTGTGAGGAGATTAGCCGCTCTTTCAGAGATATAGTTAGAGCAGTTGCTCATTCTTGATTTTTAAGTGTCAAGCATACACCTGATAGCATGTACCGTAAGATGTCAAAAAAAATACTCAGGCTGTGTTTCTCGATGCATAAGATTTTTAGAAAGAAGGTCATTAAATCATGAGGCAAAAATGTGAGTGATAGCAAAGGAAAAAATAAAAAAGCAGAAAAAACCCCACATTTTTGCACCATATAAACTCCAAATCAGCTTTTCCCCAAACATATAAATGGGATTCATTTCCCCTTGTATTTTTTTCTCACAAGAATGTAATAATAATTTTTTTCGTTAAAGTTTATAACTATGGGACAAAATTCGTATGTTTAAAATTCCCTTTTGGTTTGGGCTTTACCTCACAGAACCACTTAAGAGTGTCTAATTTTAAGGGATCAAATCCTTAATGTCCTCTAAAAGCCAGGAATATTTCTGACAATTTCAAAAGAATTGAGAAAGGGATCACACAGACCAGACTTCTCCTTGCTATCCTACCTCCAGAGAAAGTGCAATTGCTTTCTGAAAAAGAGCAGTCTAAGAGGACTACGGTGCAGTAAGATCTAACAGGTTATTTTCGTTCTCAACAGTCTAAGAGACGTGCGAAAGTTAAGAAAGGCAGCTTGCAGAGAAGGTGGAGTGACAGGCATATAATGATGGAAAGTTTGCTTTGTTTTGGTCTTCATAAAACGCTTTCCAGAACTATACAGACAACACCCAGCTAAGGTTAACAGAACCTGAAGTTCAGTGAGAATGTCATTCATAACTCTGAGTTAGGTTCTCACCTGTATTAAACTCTAGACTTGAGAGATACCTATACCTTTAAGAAAGCCTCAAGCCGAGTAATAGCACTACTTAGGCATGAAGTACGCTTGAAGCCTTGTCCCTCTCATATTCATAGAAAGATCTTTTTACAGTTGAGATAAAAACCTACATGCACCTGGGATTTGCAGCTTGAAATCTCCCAGACTTGGAGGTAAGAACGAGGTTCTTCTCATTATGCATCTGGAAAGTTTATTTTTAAGCACATGGGTAGAGGAACAAGTTGTGCTCAGACTTCTGCACAGTTGTTTAGCAGTGAGAGCACCAGATGTGTAAGACCTTTTCTGTCATTTTCGGAAAAAACTAGTCCCACAACTCCCACTTCCTTGGAAAATACCTTCACCACCACAGAGCCTCAAGCTGAAAGTTTTCCGCTCTGCAGAGCAAAATGGTGCCATTGGGAAAATAAGCAAGAAGAAAGCTGATTCTCTTATTTAGTGATGAGAACAGTGCTTTCAGAAATTAAAAGATTTTGGATTTTCTTTATCTATACCATGTGTGTTCAGTATTCATTAAGATATTATTGACCAAACACAAAGTCAAAGCACAAGGTCAGAAATTCTGAGAGTCCAACTATCCTCATCAGAAGTCTATGGAGTAATTTGCTCCTGTCTAATCTTATTCTCTGTCCTAAGTCTGGGGAGTTTAAAGTGGATTCATCACTCCTTGCAGTGCAGCATCTTAAAGACAGTTGAGAAGGGAAGGAATTGCATCTAGTTGGTGGCTGAGCACAAGTAATGTTGTCCAGAGCTCAGTATGGGGGCTGATTCTGTTCAATATCTGTGTCCAGTTCTGGATCCCTGAATTCAGGAAGGACATTGAGATGCTGGCGCTTATCCAGAGAAGGGCATTGAAGCTGGTGAAGGGTCTGGAGCACAAGTCTTGTGAGGAGTGGCTGAGAGAGATGAGGTTGTTAAGCCTGGAGAAGAGAAAGCTCAGAGGAGACCTTATCATTCTCCACAGCTACCTGAAAGGAGGCTGTAGCCAGGTGGGGGACAGTCTTTTCCCCCTGAAACAAGTGACAGGATGAGAGGAAGTGGCCTCATGTTGTGCCAGGGGAGGTTTTGGTTGGATGTTAGGAAAAATTTCTTCACAGAAAGACTTATCAAGCACTGGAAGGGACTGACCAGGAAAATAGCGGAGTCACCATCCCTGGAGGTGTCTAAAAGATGCATAGACGTGGCACTTGGGGATATGGTTTAGCGGTGGACTTTGCAGTGTCGGGTTAATGGCTGGACTTGATCTTAGAGGTCTTCTCCAACACAAATAATTCTACAATTCTAAGATTCCATGACATGTCTGTGCTTTATGTTTACTGAGCTGCTGCACCACTTGATGAGTTAACACATCCAACTTGTCATCAGTCCTACCCGTAAGACCTTGCAAGACCGTAGATTAATTTCAGCAAAATGAGATGGAGACTATCTGAACCTCTGCTAAAGACATTTGGTTCTGCCTATATTTTATCTGAATTTATCTTAATTACTACATATATTTCTTAATTTACCAAGTTTACCTTAATTTATTTCACATAATGCCAACATCACTCTTTCTGGGTGACACAAAGCACTATTCTCTTTCTGTCCCATCCATTTTTTGTTCAGTCTAAGTCTTGTTCTCACCACTGAGAACTCACATCTAACACTGTTTTCACTAAAACTGGGAGGATAATTTTCATAAGGTTCTCCACGCCTGCTTTTTTTGAAGCAGAGACTGCCTAGCCTGTGTTTGCTTTCATATTTAATTTAAAATAAATCATATCTGTATTCAAAACTATCTCTTACAGTTAGAACTTTCATTATCTCTTTACCATGTGCCAAAACAAAACTGACAAAAGCCTGTTCCTTCTGTGACTAGAAAGAAAAGTTGCAGCCTTCAATTCAGCTATATCAGGATGATATAAATATAAAAGCCAAATATTTTTCAGACTATTTATGTGAAATTAAGTTTCTCAAAATAGCAAAATATGATGATATTTCTATCTCTTAAATCATTAAGGAAACTTGTATCCGGGTATAAATCCAGTCTGGAGTCACATCAGATTCATGACATAAACTATCACTACTAATAACTATTTTTAAGTTTTTTTGGCAGGTGCGAAGTTGGGTTTAAATTTTTCATAAACTTGGATTTGCAAAACTTGGTGTTAGTTGCAAAATCAGATATTCTTAAGAGATTTTTTTATATATATGTATAAATGTCTGTATATATATATATACATATATATATATACTTTTTGGGGGGGTTTTTGTTTTGTTTTGGTTTGGTTTTTTTTAATCCACAACTTTCGGCATGTCTGTAGCATTTTCTGTTTTTACTTACTGCCTTGGCTTGAGTCAGGAATTTTAAAAGCAACTACAGAACAAAAACCAGACAAGAAAGGTTATGTCAGCTTTTTTCAAAACCAAAGTTCTGATTCATAGGAAACACACTTTGAGTTCTGCACAGTCGTTTAAGTCAGTTCTTCTTTTCGTTAAACTTGTTTGGCCATTCCAGATTTGACAAAGACTCTGTCAGTAGTGCCATTAAGTGGTCTCTGGCAGGTTCAACTTCGGTGGTAAAATCAGTAGATAGAGTTTGCTAACAAAATCTGGCATTCACCAACCTGCAGTGACCACATGTATTGAATTTTCAACAAATGTCCTTTAGCATGATGAATCCAGACTGATTCGTTTTTTTCCACCATTGTGAAGGCAAGGGGAAAACACTTAGTGACAAGTGACATGGAAATCTCTGGGACGGATTCACCAATGATTGTGATTAGAGAATTTAAAAGCTCCAGAATTTAAGACATCATAACAAAACCAGTTGTTCTCTTATGTAACTGGACAATAGCATTTTTGGGTAAATTAGGGCTTTAAAGCCATGCTCAAGGTTATTTTAAGTGTCTCTTCATTTTACACATAAAATAACTTGCGACGCTGAGGCTGGTACTACATCTATTGTTATTGTATTGCTACTTTCCAATATTGCAATATTGTAGCCATACAAACTAGAGATGGAACCTCATGTTTGAATAATTTGAGAGGTCAACTATAAAAATGCAAAAATGCATTCAAACAATGTCTAGATTTTCATGGCAATAGAGATATTAATAATTTCTAACTTGGCTCTAATGCCAGAAGAATGACTTTAATGACTTAAGAATGCATTAGAGAAATGAGGCATTCAGCCTCCATGGTGACTATATTTAGATCTATTCTTTCTGCTCTACATGTGAAACTAGAGATCAGCAGAATTTTTCACTGATACCACTGTATGTTCAGATAACTATTTTGTCTCCAGACTGCTCATTTTGAATGCAGTTAGAAGTTCCTACACACTTGGTAAAATATAAAATTATTATCATAATTGGACGGTGAAATATCATGAGAAATATTAATTGCAGACTTCTCTGTAATCATGATGGTCTTGAAGCAACTGAAGCCATAAATAAATCCTAAAGCTCATGAATGCCTTTTTTTTTCCCTGCCTATTTTCCATAATAACAGAATTTTTCTGTTTCTCCATCATATAATTTGGTTAATTTTTTAATGCATTTTTATCCTGTCTTCCAGGTAAATGCTTGCCAGACCTAAATTCCTGCAAAATAGCTGGGCCACCTGCATCCAAATAGGAAAACTCCTAGAGGTGATGATTGAGGAGTGTGGGAGACCTGTTGTCTGTCTCCAACTCCATCCTTAGTTTGGCGTGCACACTTAAATTCTGTTGCAAATAGGATTATTTGGAGTTTAAAATCAAACATATGCTTAAGTACTTTGGCAAATCATAGTATCATCCATGGAACTCACTCCATACATTAACAGCAGACCTGAAAATATCCAGTCGGACAATTTTTTAAAGTTTTAGTGCATGAAAAAATATCGATTCTGTCTGACCTTTTTTTCAATTTGAGCTTGCAGGCAAAAATTTTATAGTTCGTCACTTGATGGGAATGCTAAAGATGAGATAAAAATCAAGCTCATTTCCAGCTGCTGGAAAGAGTTAGGTGTTTTGGATTAATCAGCCAAGTGTCAGCGTGAAGTGTACAATAAAAATAATCAATACGTGTCTTCTACTGTCTCTTCTTAGCCATCTCTGTGCTGCATCTTAAGAGTTCATTAATTGAGGTCAGATCACTGGCATATTTTTCTGTGGAGAAATACAAATATAGTTTTTCTTTATAACCCCCGAATCTTAATAGCATGGACAGAGCAGAATCCAGCCACAGCAGTCTCCTAATGGCTTAGAGATTTTGTTCCACAACAGACAACTTCTCTATTTTCATTCATTCGGTGTTATTCAGCCTTTTGAAACACTGAGGGAAAATCTGTTGAAACAAGTGTTTTGTATTTACGAAAAAAAAGTTTTCCTAATGGAAGTCTATGCACAAATTGGAAAGGGTTTTCATCAACAATTGAAAAGATAAACATCTGAAACAACATATTTGTCAGCAGGCTGGCTTTTATTTTATTTTTACAGAGACTGGAATATAACCATTAGAGCACAATACAAAACACAATCTGGAATACCAAAGAGAAAGGAAAGGAAATCCAAGTCCCTTTTCCATCTACCAATCCATAACTTTAGAAAGACCACAGAAATCTTCCTTGTGAAGAGGAGAGGAGGGACAGACACTGATCTTTCCTCTCTTGTTACTAGTGACAGGACCAAAGGGAATGGCCTGAAGTTGTGTCAGGGAAGGCTTAGGGTTTTAGGTTGAGTACTAGAAACAAGGTTCTTCACCCAGAGGATTGTTGAGCACTGGGATGAGCTCCACAAGGTAGTGGCCACCGCATGAAGCCTGTCTGAGTTAAAGAAGTTTTTGGACAATACCCTCAGACACATGGGGATGGTCCTGTGCAGGGCCAGGATTTGGACTCAAAGATTCTTGTGGGTCCCTTCCAATGCAGAAAATTCTGTGATTTTGTGATTCTGTGCCACTGTACCTGCAGTTCATGCACTTGTCTCTGCTTACACATCCAATATTTTTTTCTTTCCTCCCCTCCTCTCCTCTTATTTCCCTTGTCTACCACTCCCCTTCCCTCGCCAAACTCCAACTTAGTCCTTCAGGCACAAAGATCCATAAAAACCCATATACTGGTCATTGGTACCTTTCTAGAGGGAAATTGCAGCTAGAAGAGCTAAAGAGGTTGGAATGCCAGTCTATGGTATAGAGTACAAAGGTGATGGTGAGTATTTGTGGTTGCTGTCTGCTACTAGTGACTTAATGTTACTTTTCTGACTTCTCTATGTTTCTGACAGGTATCTGTGAAGAAATTTCACCCGACAGCTAAGGTTCCAGGTACTGTTGGTGTAACATTTTTTGGTGTCATCACACATGCCAGAAATCATCGAAACTGCATAGGAGTAGATCCCCCGGTCTTTCCACAGTTATTTATATCTAGAGATCAAGTTAGCTCCTTTCAATTTGGTAGACTGCGTCTCCGAGCTCAAGTTTTAGACTTTGTATTGAGCACTGTGTGAAAATACATCTTGCAGCCAAATCTTCAAATAAGCTGAAGTCATAAAGAAAATATCAGACATAGCAGTTGTGAGACACAGGAGCGCTACACATAAAATGAATGCGCGGTGCCCCGGCCGGGGGGAGCGGCGGTAGGGTGTTCTCAGTGGAGGGCTCGCGCCGCTGAAACCTGCTTCCTTTGGCCCCGCGCCAGGGCCCCGGTTTGGCCAAACCCGGAGCGCGATGTAAGGCCTGTCTGTTCGGCGGGGCGGCTGAAATGCCGCTGGATTATTCTTAGCAATAGGATACGGTTCGGGGAGTTGTGGGGATTTTTCTTTTTTTCGTTGTTGTTGTTTTTGTTGTTTATAAGATCCTTGATTATAAAGAGTTCTTCTTCTGATGTTTAGGATTGTCATTCGGGAAGTGCAGGGCAGATGCATGATAATGAGAGGCCAATTTGCTTCCTTTTCAATTCCTTTTCACTGCATACTTGAACGAGAGTACAATAAAATCATGCTCTAAATCATAGATTAAGGATGGCTATTTCCTTCTTAGTAGAGAGTACAATTTTTAATCAACTGTCCTTGATTTCAAATATAGACCATCCTCTCAGACATGTCACCTTGCATTTAGCAAATTAATTGCATATTTTCCGATTTGAAGTTATCTGAGTTCTTGCCAATTTGTGCTGGGATCACTTCCTGAGCTATAGACAGTTTAGGAGGTTTTTGTTGTTGTTGTTATTGTTTTAAAACCTGCTGTGCTGGAGGGAAATGAAGTCTTGACTTTGATGTTCTTAGTGCCTTTACAGGTGTAGAGTTGGGCCGTCTATGCCCTGTCACGTTTCCTCAGAGAAAAGCAATGGGATACAGCTAGAAGCCTCTGGGGATGAGATGTCTCTGGGTGAAAAGAGCAGCTGAGGAGTCTCACAGCCACCAGATCCTGGCTGCCAAGGCATTGCCTATAAGGGGTACAGGAATTATCTCAAGTTGTCCTGGGCTAATTTGTAGCTTGCTTTGTTGCCTTGATCGCAAGAGCAACTAGATGGTTAACAGCAGGATTTCCCCAATTCTGCTCTCAGGGTAATATACTCAGCCTCTTTTGAATCTAATAAATGGCCGTATGAGAAGGTGTCTCTTCTGTTTTGTGGATTGTCTTTGCTACTGAAAAGAGCAGCTAGTGAAGCCTGGTTTCCTACAGCTTTGTGTCTTCTGCTCCACACACTGGAATATCCCTATTTGCCTTGCAAATCGTCCACTTTCTGACCTGCTGGAAAGGAAGGGGCATCATTTGTTATGGCTGAATCACGTATGTGTTGGTTATCTGGTTATTGAAGCAAGTGCTTCTCATTCAGTTGGTTACTGCTGATTGAACTCATAGGAATTATATCAAAAAGTGGCCAAGAAGTTTTTAGTTTTAGAGGGGCTGGCAATAAGCAGAAATGGAAGGCTATTCAGACAATATTCCCTTGCTTTTTTGGGAAACAAGGAGGAAAATAGATCTAAAGCCAGACATTCACATAGTCTGGCCAAAAACTTCTAAAGAAAACTTTTAATGGATAAAAGGTACTTGAGATTCAAATAAAAAAAAGAAAAAAGCAGGTTACTTATCATTCTGTCTTCTAACAAAGACAATGAAAGTGGAAAATTTTAATCAAGTCTTTTTTTCTTTATATGTTATATATCTATTATTTATACATGGAAATATCAATTCTGAATCACACTTTGTGCAAGTCTATCATAGAATCATTGATAGTGATCAAAATTGACGTTGCGGTTTTTCTTAGTTGAATTCAAGGATTCAACTACTTGCAATCACAAACTTATGCAATCCAAAATTGTAGTGCTTTGTTTCTAGAAAACAACTTTTTAAAATTTAAAAATAAACTTAATTCATAAAGTGATGGATTTAAAATGCGTATTTTAAGAAATATGCTATTGTATTTAATGTGTAGGGGTTTTTCCTAATAAATTACCTTAGTAACACCCTAGTACTTGATTTGGAGCTCACCAAAGGGACACAGTGGCCTTCTTAAATCGAAAGAGAAAAACTTTGTAAGGCCAGAAGGGATCATTAGGCTGATTTATGCTGCACAACTGCATTAAACAGAGTATGGAATTTTAACAAGTGCTTTTGTCATGAAGTCCATGACTATAGTCTGAAAGTGTACCTTGTAGACCTAAACTTGATTTAAGCACTATAACTGCCACAGGATCCAGAACTTCCTAGAAAGGGTGTGGCAGAGGTTATTTTCTTCAGTGTCTATTTTGCAACCACGACAAATCTTTTTCTGGTGAGGTATGTACAGACTCTACTTTTTTTAAATTACCCACTTCACCAGATGTTTTCAAAGGAAATGGCCAAGAGAAGATGAGGATAAGGTAGGTTTTGCAAGAAGGAGTGGGAAACAAGCCAGAAAATACAGAGCATGAGAAAGCGAGAGACTGTCAAAGATAGCGTAAGTTACGAGACATGAAGATAAGGGAATCTACAGCAAGAAGGAGGAATACGACCATTTCAGTTACTTTCCACTGTTCTGGGGGAGAACAACAGTTATCAGCTCAATTCAGCAAGCCAATCCTTTCCATAGGCTTTGCACTACTGATAAGTAAACACTTGAAGAAGCCCACAACATTTGAACAACTACATCACCCGGGCAACACCAGGAGTGGGTGTGGCAAATAAGAAACGAGCCTTTGTTAAAGAATCGGCCTAGTTTAATCTGGAACAACAGACTCTGGAATGCACAAATCATACTTTTTTTCCATGATATAGCATGTGAGGGGTAATTAACACAATTCAAAAATTGTTCACCTCCAAAGATTAAAATAAGTCTGAATTTCTTGAAAATTTCATGTTAATTGTAACAATTTCTAGCTTTAATACCCTTACTTTCAGGATCACCTGGCCACAGTTTTATCAATCTATGGTTCCTCAGTTCAAAAATGGCCTTTTTTAAAACCAAAATATTCCAGGCTAGTATGTTAATTGCCTAAATAACCAGGTTGGCTCTGTGGCAGCTCATCCACTCTCTGCTTCCTGGGCTGTTGGTGTAAGTGCCCATTTGGGTGCAAATCAACGTCGTGCCCCCAGCTGTGATGTTCTGTAGTTCATCTACAGCGTGCGGTTATCAAACCTGCATCTCTTACCTGTGCAACTGGAATTTTTTTGAAAGATGACATTTCCATTTGTCTACATCTTACTTATCATATAATTTCAAAAATTATAATATTTCAAACTTATAGTAGTGAATGTTTTTAACCATGATAATAAGTTTGTGTCCAGTCCACTCCTAAGATTAATAGAGTAAATAGAATATTACTGATTTGGGGGTTTTTTTGGCCTTAAAATTCTGCTATGTCAGATTCCATTCCATTTTAACCTTACTTTTGATAAAGAAATAGAAATACGAGAAACTAGAGAGGAGAAAGCCAGAGAAAGTGAACTATATATTACTTGAGTGCGAAATATTCTTCTTTTTTAATGCCAAAGATTGATGTTCTAGGCTAAATCCTAGTTGAACATAGCCCAAGCACTGAAAATTTCTATTGATTTACCAACCCTATATCCCTTTATAAACAATTTAAATTTTGCTTCTCAGTCTGGATCTACTTCTATTATAGCTCTGAAGCACTGAGCTCCCTCTTGTGACTAGCACCTGAACACTATTCAGATTTTGGGACTACACATCCTGAATATTCTTGAAAGAAACAGAACTGTTTAGATGCTGGATTCCATCAGATCACCTCTACTTGCATCTAACAATGTTCTTTAAAAATGGCAACAGTGGCTATCTGGAAAGAATACAGACTTAATCTTCCCCAGTTTCAGTAGCTCACCCTTTGCATAGCTGCTTTTTCAAAGTAAAAGAAACTGTGTCTCCTCAAAAGTCTTCATTTTTAATGCTAAATCCGCGTCTTCGTGAAAATTATTTGATCACTCCTTAGTGACTGATGACGCAATAAACACAGTATAGTGATCAGTAATCAAATGAAGACTAAATATAAATTTAACAAATATAGAGCCAGGAAATACAATCCATCATATCTGACAGCAATTTCCTTTCAGAGTTGTAAGGTTGTATTTCTTTATTTACACTTGGTGATGAAGGTATAATGGTTCATTAGCATAGGAACAAACACTTCTGTATGATCTGTGTTGCCTTTGTACAGCTTATTCCAAGATGATATTAAGGAACAACGTTCATAGGTGCATAAACATGAATACTGTATGTTCAAAAACTGTGAACTTTCATTTGATACAGACATATTGGTAGAAATGTTCTGTATAGAAATGACCCTCAGTAGGAGACTGAATATGAGAAAAAGTCTGAATTGTACAGAACAAGAGGAATCCAGGTCAATGTGCCCTTCTTTAGCTTTCTGACCTGGAACATGAGGTCTTTGAGACTGTTTCTTGGTAGATGAGAAAGAATAAGTAACACACTCCCTTCATATATAACCTACAAATTATGTGGTCATAGCTGGGAAAAAAAAATCAGTGAATAATCCAATGAATTTGTTTCCAATAGTTTCTGCTTCCTTGCGCATAAAAGAGAGCTACAGAGGGTTACATTTTTAATATTTTTAGGTAAAAAGAGAAACAAAAGAATAATAAAAAGGTATCTTGCTTCATAGAATTATTTGTAAGAACATCCATTTTCACCTCTTCTAAGTTCTAATATTAACTCGTACCAAAACCTTCAGACTGCCATTTTTAACATACTCAATTATGCAATTCCCATCATCTGACAGTGTAAAAATAGGATCAGGCTTACAATTGCTACCATTGCAAAGGGCCCCAAATTTAACATTGGATATAAACTTCTTATTTTCTCGGACTATCGCAAAACCAATTTTATTACATCTAATGCACAGGTAGGCACACGTCTCTGTGACAAAGCAAATGTCTTTGCTAATCTTGTTATCCATAGATGCAGTAATATATTTTTCCAGGCAATAGAAAAACACACGCCCTGAGCTCTATAGTCTTACTCATGCTAGTCTACTGCTGAAGTGGACTGGAGCTTTGAACAGTGTAGAATTACAGCTTAATGAATGCTGGTTCTTCTGTATAGGAGAAATTCATATGCTTTCATACTCTCTCAGCTTCATTTCCTTCCAAGGCTCATTAATTTTTAAAAGAGCCAGCTTTCTTACCCTTGCCTCCTAGTAGGTGGTGTTGCACTAGCATAAATATAAGGGTATTTGTAATTTTAGCTGGAAGACGAGTATGATAAAGCTCAATTGCACAGCCAAAGAGGTTTGGCTAAGTATCCACATCACCTCTAAGGAAAAGCTTCAATAGATTTCATGGTGGTCACTGGATTGCCTAATTTGGCCATATAACATTTCTTTTATTGGGCAGAAAACAGCATGATTGTTATTTCTAGGACCCTAGCAATTTGTCTGGATTCAGATGCTGTGCCTGTCACAATCCAATCATACAGTGAAAAGAGAAATGGTCTTTTTCAGAATTCTAAGTTTATCCCACTACAACTTAGAGACTTTTTCAGCAAAGTGGGGCGTGTAATAAACAAAGCATTCATTCTGAGGTGTTCAAATTATTGAATGTGGAGAGGTTGAATGTTGTTGTGAAAGCAGTCAAAGGAGACAAGTGGAAACAGTCACAGTCATGAATAGCCCAAAAGTCCAGGTCCACAAGCAAAATCTTAAATGTCACCTAATCACATTTCTCTTCAGTTCCTTGTCCTCATAGCAATGTTCTCAGTCTTCAGATTTGGTATTGTTGATACTCCCTTCAAGTCAGTAAAAGTTCCCTTCCATTCAATCATTATCCTCTATTTCTTGAATAGTTCTATGACCTGCTGTCTAAATGGCATATTATATTACTTTATCTTTACAGAGTGAGATACAGTTCCCATTATGTGGTGTATTTCCACCACATGCTTTCTTTGATTTTTCTGTTCATTCTTTACCTTCTTAAAAAGACCAAACAAAATTTCAGAGTAAAAATGAGAATTTAATTGTCTGACTGATAAGTGGAAGGTCCTTTGAAACCTGCCAAAATCCTGAAAAAACTTTTCTCTTTCCTTTTCTATCCTACTGCCATGTAGTTATCTGAGATATATTTCACAGGTTCTTTGATTCAGTGTACTTTGTGAAGAGCCTGAATTCTGCAAATGCAACTGGTATTACCAATCACAAGGTCTTCATTAAATAGACTAGTATACTAAGCTGAGTTTTGCTTGGGCAAAATTAGGGAAGGACTGCAGCACTAGCAAGTTTTTCTGTGTTCCTTCGTGAGAATGGTGCTGTGAGTACTTCAGTGTCACGCAGTACAAGGTCAGCAGTAATCCTTGGGTTGGTTAGGTGAAGTAGCTCAAATTTTGCTCACTGCAGAGAATCTCGAAAAACTTTTCCCAAGCATACTTAAGACAAAAAAGATATTTACCAGAGGTTACTACTCCTTGAAAGAAGCCTACCAGCTTGTGTGAAGTCAAAGCAAGTTTGATACAAATTTGAATCCTCATAGCATGGACCGCTGCAGCTGTATGCAACCTTTATGCTGATAAAAGGAGGAAGGGAGGAAGGAAAGTTCTTCGTTTCCCACTGAATTAGTATGTATGTTACATTCACAAGACCAATTCTTGTGCCAACAGAGTGGCCTCAAACCTTTCAAAATATTAGATACAGAATAATTTATTACTGGCGCTTTTGAAAGTGCTGAAAAGTTGCAGTCATGGAAAGGTTCATGAACATGAGTTATAAAACTTATTCCTAACAAAGGCCCTGAAAAACAATTGATCATTTGATAGCTAATCCTAAAAGCACCTCTAGTCCATAATTGCTGATTCGTCATCTTGAAGGCCCCATTTACTGACATTTACCATTTTGATTTTACACATAGTATTCAAACTCCTGGCACTGCACAGCTGTATGGTGGAGATTTCCTAACAGGGAGGTCCAGAAGGTAATCTCTCACTGTGGTTAATCAAAGTAAAGGAGAATAAAGAGGAATTGGCTGTGTCCCTGATCCATGACCAAGTTCATATCACACAGATATTGGAACTTAAAATTTCTATTGTCAGGGTGAAAGTTACTGAAAGATGCTTGTGTGGGCCCCTTTCACTTCCTGCTTGCTGATGATGCTCCATTCTATAGAAAGGATTTAAATGTCAGTTGAGTGAGAGAGAGATAATTACAGTAATTTAGCACATGTAAGATTCTTGGATACAGTGTTTTCAATAAGAAAGAGCCATGGATTCAATGAAAAGCAAAATGTTTCTCACTTTGTTTAGAAGACTTTTTCCTAGCCTGTCTCTGATGGCTGTCTCAGAATACCGTACAGTTTAATGTATAGAGACCCCACTGGGGAGCTGTGGGGGAAGAAGTGAGCTCCAGACTGAACAGAAGATCAGAATCTGAATATATCAATGGGCATGTCAGTGCCCACCGAAGGCAGCTAGCAACATCAGTGTTTTTCCTCAGAGAGTGTCAAACTCTACAGCTGTGACATCCAGGCACATTGCTCCCTGCTTCACCAAAGCAATATCTCCTCAGATGGATCACCTCTTTCTGACAGGTTACAGAGTTAGTAGCTCACAGGCATTTTTTTCCTTCTGGCAGTCAATCATCCTGTTTGTTTCTGAGGAGCATGCCAGCTCCGGAAATGTCCTCCTCCCCAGGCTTGACCTGCCTGGCTGGACAGCAGAAAAACAGGTTCAATCACCCCAGCACTGAAGAAGGCATGGTGCTCAGGCCTCTTGCTCCCAAGCACTCTCGCTGCCAGGTTATTACACAGAGAGTGGGCAGCATCACTCCTCCTCCTCTGCCTGTATTTTAGAAGGACACACTAAGCTCTGCTTTACTTTTTCAAAGACTTGAGATAGGCAGCTGCTCTCAAGAAATGACCTAGTGTTTGGCTGGATACAGGCAGCTGTTGGATACCATGGAAAAGACATCTTAGCTGTGGAAAGGGCTATGATAACTTGAAGTCAGTGAGCTTAGACAGTTCCTCCTGCAGATGTTATCTTGAAGCATCTGTCCCTTACTCCAGACAGTTTAGGAAGCCTAACTCCATGAGTGATCATTTTATTTTCAGTCAGAAGCCAGGACAAGATCCAGAGAGGTTTTAAAGCTCATTCTCTAATGACACTGAGACTGCGATAAGTCCTTGAATACCTGTCTTTATTGAATGTACCCCTTAACCCCAAGGGATGTAGGAATACAAATTCCTCTGGGCATTTTTTTTTAAATTCCCTTCCCTTTCCTGTCTGAATGGGATCTGTTCTCCTAAAGGGGGACTGGCTTTTTGAAAATCTCATCCATAAAATGCTCATTATTATGGAAAACTTTGCACAGCCGCAGGAGAGAGTTTTCAGTCGTGCAAGCCAAGCCAAACTGAATGTGGCAGGGTTCATTCGGAGCACTACCCCTGAGTATATTTTTCAGTAAGTAGGTAAATTAGCCGCGCACGCATGCACGGCACAACTTCCTTCCGAACATTCAGCTGTCATTAAAACCTCTGCTGCTATTTAAAAACGTCTAAGCTTGTACGATGGGCAGCTTTCAAGGACTCATAACTCAACCAAATCAAAACCAGTTTTCACAAAACTGCACCAAGGCTTCTTGATGGAAAAGGTTTCCTTACTGAGTGCCATTGTTTCCAGTTGTTTCATCCTGCTAGGTGTCTAAAAGAGAAAGTCACAAGAATTTGTATTTGTATAAGAACTTTCACTCTCTCATTCAAAAATATAGCACTAAGGATAAGCTTAGCAGGAATAAGAAGGATTAGGCATTTATGTGGATAATGAGAACATCCATGATTACATCAGTGGGGTGAATAGGATGAAAAACACTGCGGCGACCAGCCCTCTCCTGGAATCTTTTAACATTTGTTTAAAAATTTTATAGGAGAAAAACTCCTATAATGGTGTAAACAAAGGGAGAGGGTTAATCAGACATGGATTAAATTAAAGTCACCCACCTAAACACATTGATTGTGGAGATTAAAAGCACCATCACCTTTCATCTATCTTGTTTACCTCCCAAGCACCCTCTGGCTTTTGTGTGGCATTTTGGTTTCCATGGCCACTGAAGGTTCCTTCCTATAATCAAAAACGACCTCCTGTTATAAAAGACTCAGAGTCTTTGCTCAGCAGGCCATTTCCCCCTTTTATTATTCTTTTCTCTTGCCTTCAGGGAAAGCTTTGTGCGAGCAGGACAGAGGACTTGGTTGGTTGGCGGTTGACCTCAGTTGCACACAATGAGCTCTGAGTGCTACCTGAAATGTGTGACAAAGAGGGAAGGGTCACTGGCTTGGAGCATTACAAGGGCATGGGCAAGCAACTGTGATGACACTTGCCAAATGTTAGCATTCACCTAATTCAGGAGGGTCCCTGCTGATTGACAGTTCCTCACTCTTCAGCAGCTAAAGATGGAAAATATACAAGTTCATTAATTAATAACCCTGTTAGACTGCAAAGATATAGTGGCTAAAAGAAAAAAAAAAAAAAAAAGAAAAAAACCCTGACCAAAAAAAAAAAAAAAAAAAAGAAACAAACCCTGACCAAAAAAGAAAAAAAAAAAAAGAAAACAAAACCCACTAAGAAAGCAGCTTGGTAGGAGGGAGCCAGCTCAGGATGAAATATGCACAATGTATATATATATATATTTTAAGAGCACGCCTCACTAGTTTAAAGCCATTTTAATAGCCTACAGGCAAAATTTGTCATGGTATGTAGCTGAGTGCTGTGCTTGCTTAAAATGCTTTTGACAATGTGAGGAAAGCCTTTAAGCATTTGATGAAGGTAAGTTAGTTAGCACGGCTTGGAAGCCAGTTTGCAGGTTCCAAGATAATTCCTCGGGATCCAATTAAACTGTTGAATTTTACATTCATTCAATTTTTCTAATGCTTTTAGTTAAGGGGATTTCTCCCATTTCACAGACAGCCCATACTCCTAAACCAATGATTTTAAATACATTTCTATGTGACTTTTTAGCTGGTTTCACCCTTTGATTGTTGAAGTGTGCTACTCTTTAAAAAAAAAAAAAAGCTTTGAGCACATTTTTCTTTCCTGGCTACAGCAACAGTGATATAGTGTTGTATATCATAGCTGAAATAGGAGACTTGGTTTTGATTGAACAGGTTATATGAGAGTAGTGCCTGTGGGTAGTTGCTAAAGACAGCAAAATGTTGACAATTTCTTATACTGGCTACTTACTGGGCTGCTCAGATGCCAGCTGTAGGACACCACAAAACAGGGTGTGAGAGCAACAGAATTCCTCTTGCATGTGGGTATTCACACTGAGGGAAATCCATCATTAACAGAACTATCAAATTTTCAGAAAATACTATTCAAAGATTAGTTTAGCTGGTATTCTAGTGTTAGGATTCTTATGATTAGAAAAAAGAAGCAAATGTGGGAGTTCAAGGCATTTCAATAAGTACTATTTTTACATTTGAGTACAGCAGATCCCGGTATTGTAACCTTTATACTTCCTTGTGCAGGAACGGAAATCTTTTCTGACATTTTCCTTCACATTTGTATCTTTCTTTGACATGAGCATTAGTGTTCTTGTCATAACAAAGAATATTCATCAGCCGGACTCAAAATAAATCGAAATCTGTCTTGAAAAATGATCTTGAAATCATGCAATATGTCAAAAACCATGATGTAACATTGTATTATATGTTTTATATTACTTTTCACTCAGTCTGAATTAATAGCTTCTAGCAGAGTGAATTCTATCAAAAATCATGACAGAATTAAGACATCTGTATGCACTAATCCATCAAAGAACATTTGAAACTCAACACTGTAACTTGTCTTTGTGGTTGAAACTTTTATAGAGTAAACACAGAATACCAACACAACCAGTGAATCTTTCTGCAGTGAGTACTGCAGTTCATCTGGGAGCAGGCACTTTCACTCCTCACTTGTGATGAGCATGAATTGGTCTTGTAGCTGAAAACATTTCTTCTGACAGAGGATATTGAGGACAGAGATTTCTGCCAGGAACTCCACGCTGCTGTTCATGCAGCTTTCATCTTTGGAATGTTATGTTCAAATCTGCTTTAGATCATAAAAAAGCTGTGAATTTCTCCGCACTAGTAGAATCAGGTCACAGTATGGTATAAGCAGAATTTGAAGAAGAAACGATTTCTGTTGTTAAAAAAGCTTTTGTTACCAAAAGAGAGTTGGTTTTGATTGATTTTTTTTTTTTGCTGGATTGAATGACAGTATACAGAAATATGTGACAAGAATAAGTGAATGGATTAAATTTAAGCATACTACAATGTGTGCTTTCTTTTCCCTACAGAGCAAAGAAAAGACAGAAGTAAGTAAGGCCAAAGAGGCATCTTGTTCTTACATGGCTAAAATAGTCTAGTCTTCATTTTTATATACTAAAACTGCCATAAAGTTCGTAATAGAAATACAGAGTATGTCATAGTATAATGGGCATAAATGAGTCTTGTCATAAACAGTGTAATTGCTTAGGAGTCCACTGCCTTAACTAGTAACCAATGACATTGTCGAAATGATCTCCACATGGTGGGCATGATGTTCACAAAAGCTCCAGTTAAATATCTCCTGAAAAGCTGCCACTGACATCAGTGGACTTGGAATGCCCTTTAAATGGTAATCAGTTACCTATCACCAACAAACATTAGCTAAGTTCTGCTTCTTGCACCTTATTTCTTGATCCCCTTGTAGTTACATTTTTGAACATCAGGCAGGTATTCTTCATGTTAAATAAATGCTCTTGTGAATCCTTTGTTCTAAATTATCTTCCCACAGACAGTCACTCCAGTGCCCTCGAAACCAGCTAAGCTAAAGCACCTGAATGCAAATTCAGCTTTAGAAGAATAACGTTACACACATCTGGAGGAAAGGTCATTTAGCAGATTGATTTGGTCACCGAACATTTTCCCTGCTGCCATCTTAAGACTCATACCTTAATCGATTGCACCCCCTGCTCCATGACCCCCAGCAATACTGTTCTTCATTCCAACGGCAGCAGTTCCCAGTCGGCTTCTGAGGCCACGTATTGTATGCATTGTGAACAAAGCTCCTGGCAAGGGGCAGTATTCTTCTATCTCATCTCTATTATCTTCAAGTCATCTCTTTAAAGGAAATAAATTGCAGGTGTGTATGCTTCTCCCTCCCCTCTTCCCCTTCACTTCTCACAAAGGTCAATAGACGGGATTAAAATTCAAACACACTAAAACAGACTCTCAAAGCAAGGGCAAAGCGCAAATTTGAAAGAGCAAGTGTGCATGCACACACTCACATACACGTGCATAGTAATAGCCCTACACTAGTGGAATGTACCTCTTTACATTTGTGCATATAAGAGATGTTGGTTGGGGCCATGAAATCTACTGTCTGTTCCACTGAAAGCAGGGTTTAGCAAACATAGCACAGTGGGATTGCCATCTTGATCCAGGCTTTTAGATCCTATAAATTAAATATATCAAACAATAAATCACACAAAGCAGGTAAGAATATAACTTTATCTTAATTGAAAAGAATATGCCAAACATTTTGACTAAGCTTTCTCCAGTAATTTCAATTAAAAAAAAAAAAAAACACACTAAAACAATCATTTATTTCACATGAGGAGGAAAGAGAAGAAACATAAAAATATACTGACATTTCATTTTACTCATGAGAAACTGCTTTCTCTTCTGTTGGGTAGAATATATGTAGACAACCACACAAAGTCTTAGAGAAAAAAATTGGTCCAGAACCAGAGATCCATCTTTCAAATTCAATAAAATCCTCAGGGAAAATTTGTTTCTTTCACTAAGTCATGTAATTCTATTGAAATCAATGAGACCATATGTATTAGTAAAATAGAGTTTAATTAACAATTTCATTCTAACTTCTTTGGCCTATTCTAGCTTAAGAGCGTTATAAGAAATATCTTTTAAATAAATATCTCCTTTCTGAATCATGATGTAGTTTCCATGAAGAAATTTTATGAGCAGATTTTGAGCTAGGGAACAGAAGATTAAAATATATTCACAGAAGCGAGACTGGGAAAAATGTAATTTACTTATACGCTTGACAAACCTCCTGCTTTATTGACAGGGCAGCCATGCGACAATGTCCAAGTCATGCAGCTGAGGTTCTTGGCATGGTTTGAAAAATAAACCAAGAGGAACATCGTGGAGGAGACTGAAGGCAGGCTACTACCAAAGAAACACCCGTTCCAGGAAAGTCCAGGGTAACACCAAAGCTTCTTCTTGGTTTTCGGAAAACACCATACTGAGTTCTCCCTCAAGCAGGAAGCTGTTGAGCTGCACTATGAAAACAAGAGATTGTGGTACATGATGCCATGCTGGCAGCATGGCCTTGGATAGGTTTGCAGGACTGAAAGAGGTGATCTAAATCCATGCTTGAGTGTATACAGAGAGGTATTTGTCACAGAGCTGCAAGGTTCTAGAACTACAGTTCAATTCATGTGGAAACCTTACTTAACACTCCCAGTGCCCAAGAAGTGCAAACTAAGGTAAGGAACTATCATGCATCACACTTCCTTTTCTCAGGAAGGGGATCAATATACAACCATCTCTCAAGAAGTTATCACCTTCATCTCATTTCTCATCAGCGGATGGGAAATGAAAGCCTGATCTGTCAGCATGTGGGTAATTTTTTTCCCTTTGGAGCTTGCCTTCCAAGTCTGACATTTCTCGAAGGTATTGATAGGCGGCAGATTTAGCTTTCAAGCATTCATTGTCCCTGTAGCAGTGGGATTTGTGTATTGCATCACTCAGCATCCCTTTGAGATGGCACACAAAGCACTGGAAGTGGAAACACCTTCATTTTTCTTGCAGCCAAAAAGTGCAACAGAAAGGTTGCTGAAGCGATTGATTATTACTCAGATAAGAGGATTATGTTTTCCACAGTATTTGTCCAGTTTAAAGGACATCATTTACTCTTTTTCAGAGCATGGTCATCTCTTGCCAAGCTGAAATTTCCTGTCTGTAGAGAAGGCTTCTAACCATGAAGAGGCTAGAAGGTCTTCTTCCCCGTTGTCTTCCAATGGCAGTCTCATTCCCATATCCAGTCCTGAAGAACCAGTCCATAGAGAAAGCACCAGGGAGCTAAATGGGCTTTTTATGAAAGGTTTATTGAGGTTTCAAATCATCAGAATCGGGGCTCTTAGAGTTAATCTCATAACGAAACATTGAAGAGTTATCTGTTCTGAGAAGAAAAATGACATAGATTTTGGGCAGTTAACTAGGGTTCCTTTGTGGCTAAACAGGTTTTATGCCGGAATAAAGTACATCTTGAGGCTGAATTTGTCAACAGGGAATATAATTTAGGTTTTCCAAGTATGTTCTACACATGCATAGACTTGTATATCATGTACAAATTTAGTTCTGTGTAGGGAGGTACCAACAGCTTACTTAAGACTGGCTTCCAAGCCAGTAAATAAATCTGTGTGATAGAAAACTCAGCCCATTGATTGCTTATACCGCACATTCCAAAGAAAGACCATCCTACTATTTATAATCCAAACAGAGAATATTCACTGTCACATAATCGCTAGTACGAATCTACGGGTTCCCTTGGAGATGTCCAATATGGTGACACACATACCATCTTCACCAGCGAGTCAGCAATCTGCCCTCGTAAGAAAAGAAAAGAAAAGGAGGCAAAGAGTCCACTGGACTGCATTGGAGGGTTGCTAGCAGTTCAAGGGAGGTGATCCTTCCCCTCTATTCTGCATTGGAGAGACACACACGAAGAGTCTCAAAACAACCTCAAGCTTTCTTTGATTCTAGGTGGTTCCATTTCCTATTTGCCTAGGTACGATGGGCTTTTTCTCAATATCTTCTCCAGCAGATACAGGCAAAATGCATTTGTTAGTCTCCCTAATCTCCTAAAGGCTGGGGTCTTTTTCTGGAATATTTTTTCCTCACCACAAATGAAAGCAAACAGTTGACCAAAAGAGACTATAGCTTCACTTTGAGGCAGACAGTTATTTTCACTTCTATCCAGTTTTCTTGCTGCTATTTTGAAGCACTGGTAGCAGGGGCTGAATTCCCATCATGCAGAACTGTCCTCTGCATGGGATTTATCTATGGTATTTGTAAACCAGGCAGCAAGATGGAAATCGGTTTCGAAGGACATAGCTGAAAGATCTGGCTCCCTTCCAAACTCATTGGATGATTCTTTATTTACAACAAAATCTTCCTGCTCCCACAGTCTTCATGCCTTTGATTCCCTGATTTTTCTTTTTTTTTTTTTTTTGGAGGGGTGCAACTAATTTAATTTTAAACTTCATATAAAAAATATTTTAAAAATTAAATACACTAAATTCAAATATGGTAAGGAATTTAAATCCTTGCACTACATTTTTAAATTAAATTTTCAGTGAAATTCCTTGTAGTAAAATTAGCATGCTGTCTCACAGGCGAGAATCTCTGATGACTGTATAAACTAATTAAGTCTCTTATTATAAGTGTTTAAATATTATTATAGCAATTCTTCTGGAAGATAATCTGACTTCGATTTTGCCCAAGCCAAAGAAAACTCAAAACCCTCAGAAATGGTTGTTTCTAAATCCCACATGTAATTAGTAGTTTACAGGTGAATTCGAAATGTCAGGCTTGCAACACATTTTAAAGCAGCATTTCTTATTTTCAGGAGCTCTGGGAAAAAAACCTGCCAGTATCAGGGACTGGTGATACAGATTTCATTCAGATTTCATTATCACCCCGATAATTGATTTTATTAGCCACATGCTTTCTTGCTTGTATTAGCTAGACTATGTAACAGCTTTTTATTATATAAACAACACCTTTGATTATTCTGTTATAAATCTGAAATTAAAAAATAAAATACATCCTAAGGAAATGTCTCTTTCTCCAGTTCCACTGTGCTATATAGAAAAGGAAGTTCATACTCCTTTAAGTAAAGGACATTTTGTTCCTTAGCAACTGCATTTAAAGGAAAACAGCAGTAATCCAGTCATTTGAATCCAAAGGCAACTTCTGGCTCTAGATCTTCATTGCAGAGGCACCTATCTCAAGGGTGTAGTAATTTTTTTTTTTTTTTTTTCTGGGCAATGGTCACAGTCTCAGCTATATCTTTCTCACAGTTTTTAATTTTGTTTTGCTTATCTGTACCTCTGCTCAGTATGATATGTGCTGCAAATCCTAGTCTTTGGCATTACTGCTTCTTCTTCATGGAACACAAAACTTAAGTTCCTAACTTAGGGTTCTGGTACCCCTCTTGTTTAACGAATGACACTATCGCACTGAGTGACACAACTCTTAAGTTCTCCCTGAATCCATGTTCCTAAATCCTGTTGGTATAATGATTCAAGCTTCTGAAAATGCCAACTAATCTTCAGAAGCACTCAGGTGCTCTTGAATACTCGATCACGGATCTCATGGAAGTGAAGTCAAATGTTCTTAAAAGCAAAAGAAAGGCCAGAAACACCTAACATTTTGGAAATAAAAATAAAAATTAAAAAAAAAATCATGTTCCTAATGCTAAAAAGTTGTTTATAAGCTGAATAATAGCAAACTTATGTATTGTTTGTATTGCAATAGAAAATAAAATGCCATGTACTACATTTGGAATTTAAGCATCTATTAAAAAAGGCCTCTCATGAATCTACAGGAAAATCAATCACCTGATAATGGTGAAGACATTCCTGTGTGTCAGTATGGAAGTATGATACATTTCCAGATTCATTTTCCTTGGGTAAAAGAGAAAAATCCAACCATTTCACAGCACTTTTCCTCGCTGGACCAAATTTATCTCTGTTGTAGCCTGGTGATGTCAACAGAGTTACAGCGTGGATGAATACAGGTCATTGTTTGTGAAGTTGGCAGTGAGTGCATGTGTGGGAGGAGAAAAATGAGATCTTCTAACTCATATTTGCAGAAAAAACATGAGTATGAGTTTAGACACATACTCCTATTAAAACTGCACCATAACTTTGCCACTGGAAGTTTCAGAACAAATGAGCTCCAAAGGAAACAGAATGAGGGCGTTTCTCCAAGCTATTTCCTGTGCTGCTGTCAGTGCTACTGCATGACAGTGTGACCACACGATGTTGGGCTTGGGATGTAGAACACATCCCAAGGGCTTTTCTTAGTGGTTTCCAGACCATGAATTCCAGCTAAGCTAGGTGTCTGCTTTCTGCCCAGAACTTACCTGGCACTAATCAAAGTTAAGCAAAAAAAAAACCAAAAAACCAACCAAAAAAAACCTCAAAAAGCCCCACATGGATCTCTTGGCTATATTTGGTGCTTGGTGCCCTGGGGAGAAGATTAGGTGCCATGCTAGTCATCAAGTTTTCTTCAGTATAAAAATTCTTCTAAGTACTAGATAACATTATCTGAAAAAGGATCCAAGTGCAATGCGGAAAGCTACAGCACAAGTAGTGTCTTCATGTTCCAGTACCCCGTAACTTAGGCGTTTTCTATGTACCTCAGTGGGTCAAGCTTCCAGGGAGTGACCCAGGTGTGCTAAAGGGCTGTGCTTCCTGTGGGAGATCCCACTACTGGGCTACAGAGATATTCCTCACAACCTGCTTGACTTGTAGATGCCCTGGGGATATGCACCATTTTTTGCTTTGGGTCTTTATCGCCGAGCCGGAAACCAGTGTACATAACTTCATGCCAGCAGCTTTGGGAAGCAGCAAAGATTTCTGGATGGATACCTGCAGTACAAGGGGGACTACAGCAGAACAGGTATCCGACTGACACACAGTCAGACCTAAACTGGTTCCCTCAAGACAACTGAAAGGCTGCTGTGTTATCACCTCTACCCAAGCTTTGTTCCCCACGTTGCCGACTACTGCAGTGCTTCACAGAACTCCTTACCATGAGCAGCAAACCAGAGCAGAGAGTCCTGGAAAAGGCAGGAACACCTACAGCTCAGAAGTGAGACCATTGTCTGAACCCATCTCTGTACCCAGGACTGGAAAGAACCACTGGGCCTGGCATTTTGAAATAAATGTAGCTTTCTCTGTCAATCATTCCTCCAAAATTGAGTCACTTGTATAAAACTGCTGATTTTTGGACCATATCTAATACTTCATAATAGCCTTTGGCATCAAAAATAAGCATATTGTCCTTATTGCTAGAAAGGGTGAATGAAAATGAAAAATATGCAAATTGGAGGTGGACCTTGATGTGCACTGGATGGACTATGCTGATACATGCCAGGACAGTTTAAACCTACTCTTCCATTTCTGAATTTATACAAAGAACAAACAAAACAAAACAAACAAACAAACAAAAAACCAAACATAAACCAAAAAACAAAACAAAACAAAAAAGCTCCAGAAATGCAAACACACATTTTATGTATGCTGCACAAGCTTCTGCCGAGGAAATCTGGGATTTCAGATAGTATGAAATTCCTGTCCACAGCCCAGTAGTAGCAAGTGTAAAGCAAAACATTTCCAGCAGGCAGATTAACTTTTCATAGCACACCTTACCTGCACTCTTACCCTGTGTAGCACACACACCTCCTTCAGTCCCAGGGAAGCACCCTCAGCTTCCTGCTTCCCCACTTAAGAACAGTACATAGTAAATTTGTTTATGGCCTCCATTTTATTAACAGTGGCAATCAGAGGAACTTTTATGGATATGCTTTGTTCGTTCCAGCTCTTGCTTTGTCTTCCAAGTTGGTAGGAACCCCCACAGAACACTCATAAATGGACAAATTTACAATCTAGCCTGTGTAAAGTGCCCACAGCAGCATCTACATCGAAGTTGTCTTTGTGCTCCTGCACCAGCTGTGATGCCAGAGGGCATGGGGTCAGAGCAGAGGGCTTCCTCTGGCTTTCTACAAACTGAGATCAGCCAACCTTCATTTATCTGTGGTTAAGGACTTGTTTTGGTTTCTCAGATCATGACTCCACAGAGCTGTTTGGATATTTTTAATTGAAAGACAAAGCACTTCCTCTTCCAAACTCGGTGCCTGCAAGGAGCATAACAAACTAATCATTCAGAATAATTAATTCTGTCAGAAAAATCTCTACAATTCTTACTAACGCTGGGTGTTTTGTAATCCTAATGAAAGGAAAAACCTGTCACTGTGATAATTTTCGATTGACCCATTTTCTTCAGTGGTGGGGGAGAGGGGAATGTTGTTTATTTTTATCTCTAAGGACCATAAGCATGCAAATGATATCCATAAATCTTACATTTCAGCCTTGCATGCCCAACTCAGCCTTCAAAGGAAACATTAACTAGTCTGAAGCGCCAAGTGAGATTGTCAGATTGGTCATTTGTATATGCATAGCAGAGTGTCTTTCACTTACCTGTGACTTCAGTTTCAAAATATTCCCAGGATAGGGAAACATTAGTTTTCTCCATTTGTAAATGGGAATCTGAGACGGGGAAAATATGAGCAGCTTGGCAAGGCCATGGAGGTAGTCCTTGCAAAGCCAAGGACTGGAATCCCACTTGTGAGTGCTTTAGCATAGCATTTAGAAGCACACCCTCCCTGTGGGTTTTAATGTAATACAAGAAGTTTAGGATTGAAAAAAACATTTCTAAAGCCAGGTTTTATGAGAAAGTGTGGAAAACAAATTATTAGTTTCCCACATTTGCCTAATATTGTAAACACCCAATTGCCAACTTCAGCGAGGAAGCTGCCAAACAAACACAAACAAAACAAAAGAAAAAGCACTTGACAGGGAAAATGTCTGAAGTTTTAGAGTTCTTTTTCGTATTGTCATGCTTTGAGGTCATCTACTTCTTCTGTATTTGACAGCTGAAAGTTAAATGTGGCAGACAGTTGCATTTCTCATTACCGAAGACAGAATGGTATAGGAAATTTGTTCTTTAATATGCAGCCTTTTATTTCTAGGTCACTAATTTGAATCGATTCCTGATCAATGGTGACTGAAAGGCATTCATATCCGGCAGCTGTTCCGTGGTCTGTGTTAAATGAGAGAACATCTTAGTTATTTCCCAGCAGTAGCCCTTCTCTCTCAGTACCAGAACAAGCTGGCAGTTTTCACAGAGATGCTATGGCCTGATTGCACATGGCACTTGCGAATATCCAAAAAGTGATTAACCTGGTTTTGTTCTTTTTTGTAAGGAGTGTATTTGTTTTTTCAAGTAAGCCACTAATATTTTATGGTAAGCTTTTTAAATATTAAATGGGATCATCTTGCTGCTTTTGCATAAATGCATCCTGCCTGCATTCAACACCATGACTACTGTTGTGATGCTACCAGCAGTGGTCAGAGGCTGATTCTTTACATGCACAATGAGGAGTGCCAAAACAAGTGTAGGTAGTTTCTGTGAGTGGGATTCACAGCCTTTAACCCCAACTATCTACATGTCATCTGTTCGGCCTAATCATCTAGATTGCCACTGTACTCCAAATCTCTCAATTAAAAGATACATCCACAGAGGCTTTGTCCATACCAAGCAGACGTGTTAGCTGCTTTCAGAATTCCACCTTAAATTTTAAGCATTTTTTACACTCCCTTCTGTAGTAGCTGCAGAAACGCTTTTTCACTGCACAGAAAAAATCATCTTTGTTTTTAAAGATCCATATACATTGTCTAGTAGATATTATGGTTGAGAAGGACAAGTTTAATTGCTAAATTCATATTTTCCAGGTATCAGATTCCTGGTGCGATGTTGAAGATAATGAAACACAGTGAGGCTTCTTGTTTTTTTTCCCAAACTTCTCCCATCACTCTGACATGACCTCCCAAAAGACTGACATAACATATAAAACGCACGATACTTTTGCTCCCAAAATATCTCTGCTTTGAACAATGCCTTCCGCAAATTACTTTCTGTGTCTGGCATTGTGTGGAAGAATAATCATTCACCCACCCACAAAAAAAATTCTGGCCTTTATTACCATCCTTTCTTCCCCTTCTTCAAACATGTTAACACCTGCTGAACAGAATCAACACTAAAAGTCATAATAACTGTCTACTGACACTAGTTCCCCGACATAATGAGTTGTTGAGTTTTTCTTTTAGCATTTTGATAACAATACCACGTAGCCAAATTGTCTGGTAGCATTAAAAATTGTCAGAGGAAGTGTATAACTTGGCTGTAAAAATTCACTGAAACTTGGCATAAAGGACTGTAGACCAGAACCAAGATTTCTTTACAAAATAAAAAATTCTTCTTTCAGATTCTTTCTATGATCTTAAAAGCAACTTATAATATTTTCAAGGAGACAAATCACAAGCCAGTAAACTATGATGTGTCTAACTATGCTTGTGAGAAAAAAAAAGAGGGAATGAAGAAAGAAACTAACAGTGCCTTCAAGATTTCATGTACAAACAAGTTTATATTTAAGTAGTATTTTAAGGAATTTCATAGGCATTTAGTTCACAGCCTCAAAGTTCATTCAAAACATTGCACATGAAATACATTTTGTTACACATTTGGATTTTCTATTTTTCTTAAAGCCACATTTTCTGCAGTCTCAAGGGGTGTAAGAGGAGGTGTATGGTGATTATTATTCTCTGTAGGCGAACAGAAAAACTAAAGTAAAGAGAAACATTTTTTTGTTATCCATTATACCCGTATAAACATGGGTTTTCTATGCTTAGATTTAATGGAGTTACTCTTTATTTAGTTTTATTTGACCAAGAAGGTTATTACAAATAATTATTATTTGTATTACCAAAGAAAACTGGAACACTTAGTCAGGAATGAGGACCGCATTGCTTTAGGCATGGTACAAAGAGAACAAGAAAAGGAAGATTTCAGGAGTCTGAGTGCTTACACTAGGTGGAAACAGTCAGCCTGATGGGAGAGCTGAGGGAAACTGCAAGAGCACTTTTTGAGGTCAGGAAACAAAATAGGTTTGCATGAGTTTATGGGGATTTCCTCGCACACCCTGGTGGAGAGAAAGATGAAAAATTGAAAATGCGTGGCTGAAAATTGGAAAGGAAGTTATGGAAATTGATAACACAATCCTAATGGAGGTAGCAGTCAGCCTTTCAGTACTGATTACCTCATCATTTAAGTGGGAATAGGGAAAGGTGGTGCATTTGTTATAGCAGAGAAGGAGGAGACAGTGCAAAGAGATAAATAGAATTACGACAGACTCAAGGCAACAGATGGGGATAAAGATCTTGACAGCAGCAGTCCAAATATATATGATGAGAGCATGGTTGCAGTTGTCAGGAACAAAAGCACAGGACACTGCAGTAAGTGAGATACATGACTGCAACACCAAAACTAGTCTGGATATGAGTTTTAGCTATACGGATGAAAAACAAAAGGCCTGTGCTTGTGACACAATGCAAAAAAGAATCAACAAGACATGAATATATTCTGGAAATGAGGACCTTTGGAGACACACCCTACAGAGGATGCCACTCTCTAGAGCTAGGAGTCAGGCCAGGAGGCTTGGTTGTTCACTGAGATCAAAAAGAAGAGGCTATGGGGCATACCGGAGATGTACATGCAATTGCTGTAGCCCTGCAGGTTGCGGACTGACTGATGAAAAGGAGAGGGAGAAAGAAGAAGACAATGTGAAGGAAGAGGGTAGAGTAACAGAGATGTGAGAGTCCCATCTGGAAGCCAGCTTTTGATGCCCTGTTCATACCAAGCAGCATTTCAGCCTCGTGCCCTTCAAGTAGTATTTTTGCACAGAGTGGGTACGGGACCCCTCATCTTATCCGCAGAAGTTATATACGCACACAGGTGGCAAAATCTGCTCCTCTGTCTCTGAAATACAGATCAAGAAACACTTAATTCATTTTAAGACTTTTTTTTTTTCAATTTAATATTTCTGGGTGTATCTATATATCCTGAGTATTATTACCTGGCATAGCTCTGGACTTTGTTCAATTTCTTGTGCTCTAGCTCCTCTGATTTTTATCTCGTTGTTGAGACAGCTCAGAATTACCGCATTAACCCTTAAAATTCTTTGGATCTGATTCAGAATATGCCACTCCACTAAAAATCCAGTATTTCAAAACATCTGATTTTAACCAGCTGTATCTTTGTTGATGGACCACATTACATCAAGAAATGAAAAAACCCGATGTATATTAAGCATGCCAAACATGTCAAAATTTCGGGTTACATTTATCTAAGTGCATTTGGAATATCCAATTCCAGACAGAGCCCTACCAGTGGTAGCCTTTTTCTCTCTACTTATCCGGAGATGTTTCCTTTTCTTTCAAATGGATTTTAAATATCTGGGTTTTGCCTTTGCATATAAATGCAGATGGATTATGCATATAGAGCTATGATTTTGGTACTCAAACACATGTCAAACCAAAATATTTTTAAGCCAGATGTTCATGTATGTACTCATTTTTCTTAACTCATACAGAAAGAATATTCTTTTAACATGCCTCGCTGGTATCCTTCATGTACACTGATATGTACATTGGTGTTCTTAATATACACTTGTTCCTAAAGAATGAAAAATCTTCCTCTGCCTCATATCTATAAAAGGGCTTTTATTGGTTAAAGTCACATTTATTCTAATATTTTAGGGATTTGCGGGTTTTAGTCTTTCACCGGTTTTTTTTAGTTATTCCCCTAGTAAAATCCCTCCCCCCCTCCCTTTTTTTTTTCTTTGCATGTGATAAATCAAGTTACTTTTTCGCTCTGGACTCCATTATGGGATCACAGTGGCTATACAAACCACACCGAGTTAAGCAAACAAAGGAATTTTTTCATTTTCTTTTTCATTCAATAAAGTTCCATTTTCTGTCACCCTGCAACCTTTTGACCTGCGTCCTCATGGCACTGGTCACTCAAGGGCAAAAGTTCAGCTGTAGGTTAAGTCTGTGTGTGTTTGCACCGGGCAGGGAGACAGGGCGTTCTTGCTTCCTGTTGTCTCCCCCCAGCCCCGCCATCACTCCCCAGATGCCGGCCTCACCCCTGCTGAGCTCTCCCTGCTCCAGACCTCCCTCTGTGAAGAAGGTAAGGAAGGCTGGGAGGGAGCTTTTCCCCAGCTTTTTGTTTTTCTTGCATCTGTCAACAAAAAACCACTGTTTTATTTTCTTGCTCTGAGGGTAGAGAAGGCAAGAGAGCTATCCAGCAGGGACACTGCAGTCAGTGCTGTCTGCCTACAGCCAGTTGTGCTGATCCCTGTTTCATTCTTCTTTGACTCTGTAAATTGCCTGTATTTCTGGGAGAGAATACGGACCCCTTCCCCTTCCTTGTCCTCAGCACTGCTGGCACAAGTTGTCTCAGGACATTAGCTCCTGCTGTGAATGGGGAACTCCCTATTATGCACTTTGCAGTGTGATTTTTCAAGGCACTCCGAAAGTAAGTGATAGCTCAGGGGCACCCACCTTTCCCAATACCCTCCAGCGGGCTTTTCCAGGTGGCCTGGGAAAGGCTTACTGACAAATTTCTGCTGGTCACTAGAATCATGCACAACCTGGAGACTCACACTGCTAGACATAGTATTCCCCTCCACATCAGTGACTCTGGTAGGACCTGTCGCCCCCTCTTTCATAAGAATATGGCACCACCCCGTACAATAGTTCCTCCAAAGCAGTTCCTCCCAGCCTCCTCTTGGCTGCCAGATCCTGAGCTCTTCAGGCAGCCTCTGCTTCATCATCAGGCCCCCAGCCATCCAGTGAAGTCACGCATACCCAACACACCTTTTTGAACAGGTGAATTGCCTGAGAGATGCAGTGTAGGAGAAGCTTGTACCACTTTTGGAGGAGTTTCCTCCCTCCCTGGCTAAGGGGACTGGTTAACAGGGTGTTGCTGAGTCCATTTCTGTCTCTGTAGACAAGCAGGAGAAGGGCAAACTGTGTGGCTAAGTGGCTAAGACAGTTGCTCCTCTGCAAGAAGGATCAATAAAGTCTTGGATGTACTTGGCACTGAATAAAACTTCAGCCTTTCCTTAAGGAAACCTTTGGCTTAAAGGTCTGACAGGCTTAAAGGTATGACAGGCTGCTGTAGTATGAGCTCTAGACTTAAAGGACGACATTATGTTAACCCAGTAACTGTCTGTTTGTGGATTTGAAACTACACAATCTTAGAATGCCTCAGAATGAGGGCTGGTAGCAGTGCAGATGGTGCAGTTCCCCCCCATCTCTCCTGTGAATGACCATGCTTCACCACTTCCAGAGCATCCCACAGCTCCTGAGAGCAGCAGGGAGGGCACAGGTTGTGGAGGAGCTTGGCTGGAAGCTGGGCACTTGAACAGGTCATGGCCAAAAGATAGTCCAGATGGCCCTGTAAAGAGTGGATCTGGGCTGTCTCTGCTTCTGCTGTGGGACAGTGCCTAACCTGAGCTGGCTCCAGAGAACATGGTGGTTTCTATCAAAACACTTTTGAGCTGCAATTTCTGCATGCTTCAAACCAGACTTGCAGGCAATAGGTCAGTGTTTCCTTTTTAAGTCTCTCTGCAAGAATGGCTAACAGCCCTGCCCTGAGGAAACTGAGGCCTTGGCTCAGACAGCCCGGTTATATAGTCTGAATTTTAAGCATAGGTGCACCAGTTCCAGTACAACTCTTAATGTGCTGAAACTAAGCCCAGACATAAATGCTTGCTGTATAGAATAAACCAAGCAAGGCTCTCTCTTAGTGCCCAGAGAAATGTTATGTAAGCGTTAAACTTAGGTGGGATTCCGATTGCCCTATTTTACTCTGGTTTAAAGTGATTTGTACGCTGTACACAAAATTTTTAGAATACACTGAAAAGTTCAAGCAGTTTTCTGGATACAAAATGAATAGGAACAAGCTTGAGCTGTCAGGAGTAGCTGAAGAAACATACAAAGCATTACTTAGTCGGTGGATTTTCAGTGGTCCCCAATAGCATTAAAACATCCAGGTATTCTAATCCTCAGGGATTTAGAACAAACAATTAAAATCAATTTGGATTTGATTATCAGACGAATCTCTAATGACCTGGTAAATGGCAAACTGGCTTCACCGATGAAGAAAATTGGCATAATGAATAATTATGTACTAATTAGATTTGCATACAAACACAGAAGCCTCATTTTCCAAAGTCCACAATTTAGAGACTGGCGCTGATCTCAAGATTGCCTAGCTTTGGAATCCAAGGGCTAGTGACATCTAGAAAAAGATAGCCATACCCACACTATATAGCAGATTGTCCAGAGTGGTCCTCAGTACCATGAGTCCCTGGGATGTTCTTATTACTCATTTCATGTTTTGTTCCAGTTAAAAATGCCTAAAATAGCAAAGGGCGTGTGTTACAGATGCCAGGGAGGACTGAAGTTATTTATTGCCTTCTTTAGTGAATGCCATGAATGCCTATATGGATTTTTGAAGCTTTGAGTGCTGTCAGAGAATTGTTTAGGACAGGCTGAGGTCAGATTGATACAGCCATATTTTCTGAAATGAACCCTCTTTAGCCACTCCTGAGCTCCATCACAATGGCAGCTAACTGGGGCAGTTCGAAAGGGAGTCGGGGAATGAAACAGTAGGGAAGAAATATGAAAAATTGAGGATCCAGGGCTTGAGGAGAGGATCGTGGCATCTCTTTTGTTTATTGTGGTAGTCGTGAAATCAGAGAATGTCTGGGAAGTTATGGGAGACATTCAGTTACCCAAATATTGAGTAGATGCTGTTTCAGCTTCTGCAAATATGCCTGTTGGGGTCTAGGTGACCACAAAAGTCAAACAGATTTAGTCAATACATTTGTACAAGCTGTCAGATAGGAGACAATGCTAAGATTTTTAAAGAAAGCCAAGGTTCCTTCTTAATCTCCTTACTCTGACAATTAAAGCTTTTGTAAAGAAAGCAAAAAGATGTGTATCACAAGACTTAGAAACATTAATATTTTAAGGCACCTTACATGAAAATTGTATCTGGCAGATATTAGTATAGGTGCTTCTGGGAAAAGGAGTGGTGTTTATGCGTCTTGTATAGCTCTCTTTTCTTTTTTTCAATATATATGAATATATATATATCTATATACCCATGTAATTCTGCTAGACTCAGGTTAAACTTCATATTTACTTATTGCAATCCATTCATTCTTGATCTATTTAGTAGATGCTCTAAAGAACATTAGCACATTTTCCAACAATAATAGATTTTAATAGATTTTCATAGTGTTTAAAAATATTATTTCTAATTTATATTTCGTATTATTGAAACGACAACAGTAAAAAAATTAAGCAAGTCATAGATGTTTCAAAAAATATTTTTTGTATGTGAGCTCTTTCGAAGAAAAGTATTTCTGTAGAAAAATCTTATTTCCATTTTATAAAGGATCTGATTATAAAATGGGATTAAATACAGAAAGCTGTGATTTTTAAGTCATTAAATTATTTATAAATTCTTTGAAATATATATAATTGACCCTGAATTTTCACCTAGTTGCAACTTCTTTTATGTTCATATATCCTTGCATTCTAGACTCTTTAAAAGTTGGGTTTATGCAACAGCAAACCAAGAAGGAAAACTACTCATGGAATCATTCATCTGAATTTGAAGTAGATTGGATGCAGTAGTTACCAGTAATTAACTGCACAAAGGTCATTCTCAAGACTAGAGATAATCATATCTTACATGCTGCAAATTCCACATGGAAGATCTTTTTGTCTAACAGAGGAAAAGCAAAGTAAAGCATCAATGTACTCCTCAACACCAAGGAAGATGACATTACTTGCCTTTCTATGTAGAGGTAAAGCTGAAATCACTGCAGAGGACAGTGGTGAAGTGTGTGCTCTGCTGCCACCTCACTCAAGGCCTCACGTGGTTCGTTAGCTTTGCTAGACCCCAATATCAGCACACAATTCAGTTTGAGTGTGCTTCCCTGGTTTTGCTGCAGCTAGAGCCCTGAATCTTGCCCAAACTCTGAGATTAAAAGCTAACTTGCACATATGCCTGCCCCAAGTGCAGACCCCATTCTAATCGCAACATAAACCTACCCTGGGACTGACCTGCAAGACCAGACACTGACTCGAGGTCTAAGGAGACCTGGTTTTCCTCACTAGGGAAAATGCATCTTTAAATGATGGGAAGATTTTACTAATCAGCTATTAGCTCTCAACTAATGTGTTTTTTGGAAGGCTGTCTGACTGTACCATTGTCTCTTCCCTTTTCATTGTTAATCTGCCAGACCAAGCTGAAGGGAGACGTCTCCAAAGCAGGTTGATTTATGCCAGGGAGAATTTCTGGGCCGCTGAAACCAGGGAAGCAATTTGGGACCCAGTTTATACTATTTACAAAGAAAAATGTAAGGCAGTGGGGAGGGAGTGGAGTAGAATGTATCTGAAGAAAGCTGAGAATTGCTAATAATGGCATGGCAGGACCGTTAACAGCTTTTCTTCTTATTCCCATATTCCATGTTGATAGCCCAGTGGCTTTTTAGTTGATTGTTTTTAAAAGAAGTTTGCACAGGTTTTTTTCTATGATTTTGGCTATTTTCACTACCCCATCACCATTAGGTTCTACGTATTTACTGTCAGTGACACACATGTGGTTAACACGTGAGCATCTATGAATTGGTCTCTTTAACAGTACCCCTGGGATAATTCTAAAAACTGTCTGTCTAAAGCTGTCTCGTTTTTACGAGGAAAGGAGGGGTAGTTTGAAGAAGGACACTTGTAAATAGAATATACTGAAGTATGTGATCCAGATTGATTGTAGTCAAGCATGTTTCCTTCAGACCAGAGTTTAGGGTGACCCTGTGGTGGGAAGCTATAATGTACACTAAACGATGTTCCTATGACTGTGAAAAGAGAGGGGCTCTCCAACCGTCAGCCTCAAAACCAAACCTTTCAAAAGTGTATTTTTTATAGCCCTTTCCTGTCTCTTCTGCATCACAAGGAGTGTGTTTAAACTGAAGGCAGATGCAAGCCTACATCCTGGTTTCCCTGAACTCTAGTTTGATGGATGTACTGGAAGATGTAAAGGCTCTTTCCTCACCTCTGCAAACGTTTTTCCCCCAAAGCGTGAGGGTAGAGCTCAGCCACTTCTGAGCCTAATGTGCATCCCAGAGGTACTGGGGTACATGAACCTGGGGCACACTGCCCACCTTACTTAGCCTTCGGCAGGGGCCATCACCCAGGTGACCCAGAGAGACAGGACACCACTCTAAAGGCCTGACTCTGCCACAGAGAGGACCTGAAAATGGGAAACAGCAACAGGGGCTGTGCCGCATTCTGCTACTGCCAATTTCAGACAACTGCCATCACTGGAAACAGCAGTCTGGAGAGCTCCCTGCCCACAGCCACCTTTTGTTACCATTTTCCAGACCCCTGCAAGCCAGGACAAGGGCATTTTGGGCCCATGCAACTGCTCATTTAGGCATTATGAGAAAGGAAGGCTAAGAGTCAAAGCTGATCAGTTTCAAAGTATAGGACTAGACTGGAAGGAGTTATGGCATCTTTAGGTGAGGTAAGACTCCCTGTAAACCAACAAGTTTTTAGAAAAGACTTCCCTCAGTAATCCCTTTATTTCTTCTCTGTTCTGATGGTTATAATCCATCTACCTCTTAGCACTAACAACTAAACATAGTGTATCTTGAAGAATGGCACAGGGGCAAACATAGAGAAACGAGTGTCTATATCAGAATTCCTTATTCAATTCAAACAATATTGAATTTCTGGAAAGGTCAGGTCTTGACTCACCTATTATTACAGTTAATGCTTTGGACTTTTTACTGTTTCTTTTAACAATGTCTTCATGATCCCACTAATTTTAAGTAAAGATATTATTTAGGCCTGCACTCTCCGCCTCTTTCTCTTTGTGGTTGAGCTTTTACATTGAGCAACTCCCAGACACCCTTTAGTTGTGGACGTAGCCCTTGTTATTTCTACCAGCTAAACAAAACCAGTTCAAAAGTCTGCCTAAGGGAAAGACAGAAAGCAGGTACTTATTGAAACCTCCTGGCACAGTTTGGTTTTTTGGTTGTTTTTTTTTTTTGAACAGTTTTCCTGTTCCAAATAGATAAGCCCTTCACAAGGTTGGGCAGTGTTTCCTAGGCAATTCAATTGCACAGATAACAAATTGTCAGGGCCCAGCCAACGGATCTCTTAACATCCCTAATTTGCTGAAGATAGAAATGAGACTCCATTTGCCTAATGCATTCTGGAGTTTGCTGGAGATAATTCTGCACCAAACTGTCAGAGAAAAGTTGGAGCAACAGACCATCTTCTTCCCATGCAGACAGCAGTAATGAAGACATGTCCTTATCCACTATTTTTTGAATGAGACCTAAGCGATAGTAATCCTGTTGTAACAACACAAAACCAAAACTAAAACTAAATTCATCCATTTTATTGAGCACCATAGATTGCCTACAACAATAAAGAGGTAATACCTGTCCTCCAGTGATTTTATCTTTATTGTTCACAGCTTAATTGTCCCTCTGGAACTCGGATATACAAATGTATTATTAAAATGAGACATCTGGCAGTGGCCCTAAATGCCTCTATGTCAGGAATTTACTATCTATTACTTGTAACAGTAAATCTGTTGTGCACATCTGCAGCAGCAGAGAAAATCACATCTGACAGCAATGATACAAAACATTCACAGGAGCTTTGGAAAGGCACAAGACTGAATGAATCCAGGCTTTTACAGTCCTTTATGATCTTCACTGAACCTGATCAAGCTGAAGAAACCCATTTTATGGCACTTTTCTCAATTTCAAATCAGCCATCATTTCTCGAAGCAGAACACCAAGAAATCTTTCAAATAAATATGCCTATAATGAGCTCTTTTTCATGGCACATTTTATGAACTGGAAAATGTGTAAATGTTTGTGGGCTTTGTGGATTGGAGCTTAGCTGCTTTGTCTACCATAAATAATCTTAGATGCTCATGTGAAAAAACAAACCCAAAAAACTCCTAAAAGTTCTATATGGCCAAGTAACCACCTCAAATCTCACTTCCTTTAAAAGACATTTCTGAGATGATGGCTTGCTTAAGAAATGTCCAGTAGAATTCTTGGAATCAAGGAAATGTTAACATTTTGTTATATATATTGTTTCATCTTACCCTAGATTTAAGAAAGAGAGAAAAAAATTGCCCTGGAGCAAAACTTCACATTTAAAATCTCATTCCAGAAGTAAATTAATCTAAGTTTTATTTGATGGGTACACACTTTTGTTTTGTGTAGTCCGTGTTCCCGAAAGTCTGGTAAAATTTAAGAGATAGAATTTAAAATTAGAAATTCTAATCCTCTCCTAGCCTCCCCGTATGTAAAAATAATACTGTATAAGGATCAAAGTTGTAACATGGAAAAACTATTTTACATTTCCATTTTAAACATGCAAGGTCAGATGAACTTTTTTTCAGATTTGGTGAGGAGGGTAAAAGATATGCACTAATATAAATAATTGCAGGACATCACAATTAATCGATTTAGTCTTAACATACATAATGTTTCATATTATCTGAGGTATGTAAGATTTCATAGAAGAAGGGACTTTTAATTTATAAAGTTAAAGAAAAAATTTGACTTCCTAAACAAGAGTGTAGACTTGCTCTGTACTTTGCAGTGCTTTTTTTTTCTTAGTTTTTCAAATATAGCCATAGTTTATCACAGTTATACAATAAAGTAGCTATTTGGTGATCTTCTCATCTGGTAATTGCTTCTCATATGTCTGTCTTCATGTGTCTTCATATATTTAAAATGGTGCTGTCTGATGGGCAAGCCAGAGCACTGTTTTTTTCTGCCAGGACTGATACACAGGTTTTTCTACACTTCTAGAGCAAGGATATATTCTGTCATATATTCTGCTACTTCTCAAAATCAGCAATAAGTACTTCTTAATATAGACTCAGAAAATACTTTTTTATTTCTGTAAGCCTGCTTTGGCTGGAGGTTGTTTTTATTTTTCATTACATTGAAGAACCACCTCCAATATCAATAAATGTTTTATTGTCTTAATGCAGTACCCAGGGGAAATAACGCTGTATCTCCAAATTCTCTATTTGTTCTTTCAGCAGACCAGTAATTCCCTACTTAGGTGACACATATGACAAGTAAATCATTAAACACCCCTATATATTCTAGATATCGTTTTGCAAGTCACAGGGGGAATACTGCAATTCTTTCTCAAGAAAAGAGCAGAGGCTGTATCTGGGCAACAGCAGATAATTCATACCAAAACATGAAAATATCTGATCAGGAGCGGGAAAGAAAAACCCTATGAAGCTGCACAAATGAGCAAAAGAGAGTGAGTTACACACTGAGGCAAGCACATGCACGTCCTCCTGGCATGAAAGCATGCTAGCTGACTGCTCTGTTCCAGCGATGTGCCAGCCACAGAACAAGCATTGCTCATTTCAATTGCCAGGAGCCACTTCTCAACTGGCAAACATCTGAAGTATGGAAGGTTTTTAGGAATATCAGCTTCAACACATAATATTTTATTAGAAATGTAAAATAATAACAATAATATACTTTTGTTAGATAAAATGGAAACAGTATGTACTCATGTACTTCTTGCAACATTTGACTCTTGTTAGCAAAATGCCTTTCTTAGAATTAAATGCTATTTCCCAGTGGCCTGTACAGTGGTAATTAGCAGCATGGTAAGCCGGCATTTTTCCCTTACCCTCTCACATGCATGTTCTTTTACCAACAGATATCATGTGAGAATCTAGGATTAATCTCAAATATCTCTACATTGTTGTACTTTTGAACAAAACGTGTGTGAACTCTTTTAATAATGAGGATTAACATTATTTCTGCTATGATTTATTTCTCTGCTACTCAGGATACCAGCACCATCTCCTATTGCTTGGATCCAGAAAAATCATCTCCCATACTAAAGCATGCAGCCTTCTGTCATGTGGAAAGAAGCCATCGGGAAGAACAAGATTACGAACCAGCGTAAGGATGGGAATGGAAAGTTTAAGCAGAATGTATTCCATCAAAATGAAAGCTGGCGTGTGCCCAAGAGTTAATATCTCCACTTGTGCTATGGGATCTTGAACAGCAGTCATGGGTCACTGCGTTTCTCTTCTATCCCAGCAGAAGGTTGGTCCTTTAAACAGCGCTGTGTACCTGGACAGTGGGACATGAGTTCAATATTGACAGAGGGAAGCTTGCCACCTACTGAATCACCACCTGAGTCACCCTGCAGCTAAACCACAGATTACAGAACTGGAAGTGTGTGCTGCTGTGCTGGAAACCATTGGTGACGATGCTACACCGAGGTCTAAGGCAGGAGAACTTCACAGGTTTCGGGTTTTCTGTCTTGTGGTTCCTTGGCACAGGAAGCATGAAGTGTACACAACAGGCTATAAAATCCACTTTTAGTATAAACCACAGAGCTTGACGCGCATGAGGCTTGAGAAAATAGTTTCCATTTTCTGTAATAGTGATAGTGTATACAACTTCTACCTGTAAATGTAAAATACAAGCTTGAATTATCTAAACATCCGCCCTTAAGCCTCTCACAGCTGCAAAACCCCTGAAGCAGCTGAAGGAAGAAACATGGCAATGGTTAGTGCTACATCTGAACCACTGGAAAAATAAAGACTGATCCTTATTAAAAAGTTAAAACTGTTTGAGAGGTTTTTTTCCAGCCCATTGAAAATGTTAAGGTGGTGGTGAGTCTTGAGCTCATGTCAGTTTGCTTTCTGCTGCTGCTGCTTTCAATACTGTTGTATGAATTTGACCGTTGTTACTTAAAGATTTGCTGCAAATGTTTGCAGAATGAGCTGTAGTTAACCTGGTACACCAGGTATGCCAGTGGAAGCAGAGAGTAAGAGGGAGGATAAACTGCATCCAGGGTTTACTTTACCTTTGCACATGTAAAATAGAAGCACCATATGGTTAAGTAAGGATCCTAATTTCAATGCTCCACATTTCGCTGTTCCTTTACTTATTCATCCCTTCGTCATCAGTTGACACCAAGGTTCCTCCATCCCGATGTACAGTGATAAAGGCGGTCACTGTGCTGCCTCCTGTAGGCTCCCCGCCACGCCTCCCCTCTGAGCTCTGTAGCTGTCTGTGTGACACAAAGCTGGCGATAAGCACACTCTGCCTGGGGCAGGGCAGCGGCAGAGCGGGTGCCCTGTTTTGGCTGCCAGGCTTGGTCCTCGCCGCTCCAGTGGCACTTGGGAAACAGAGCCTGTTTGGCCTGAAGGCTGCAGCCACGGTTGTTCAGGGTATAACGATACCGAGCGGTGGGAGTTAGGTGTCCAGCATGCCTGCAGAGAGAACGTGCTGCAAGCAAGGGGACAAGAACAGCATGTTCCTTGGGGAAGGGTGGCAGGTTCCAGCCACCCCAGGCCAGAGATGGTTCAGGGAACCAGCCCCAGGCCCGGCTTTTGTGCACTTGTTAGACAGACAGGCTTTTATTTGCATGAAAATAGACTTTAGGAAGCCATTAAAATGTAACAAAAAAGTATTTAATGCCCCAGCGCCTACCGAGCTTATATCAACCTCCTTATTAGACCTTTCTTTTCTTTTTCTTCTCCTCCCCTCCCTTGGCATTGCTCTGCTGCACAAACAGCCCATATGGAAAACAGCACAGCCTGGAAACACCTAGCTCTCCCTGTCCTCTTTTGCTTTTGGCTTTTGCAGCTGCTGTTTTCTCAGTGTTGTCTTGGGGCAGTTTCCTGTTGCCATAGCTGATAGCCTGCCAGCGCCTGCCTGGGCCTTTCAAGTGTCAACACTGCGAAGTTCGCTGCGATGGCCAAACGCTTGTTAATGAGATATAGCAGCTGGGTAGGGGTGAACCACTGAGATGTATAAAGGCACGCCGCTGGTGCAGGAAGCGATGCCTTTTGAATCTTTTCAGCGCTCTGAAAGCATTCAAATCAAAGAGGGTATGTTGTATTCATTAATAAACCGAAGTTCCCATGCAACTGTGTTAAAGCCAGGAGTTTAACTTTGCTATGGACAGGTGATTTTTTCAACAGTGTTTTACACCGGAAGACAAAAGGGCAAGAAAACAAGAGTTTATGTACTGCCAAAGGCATTACTTCCCTATCTTACAGCCAGACAGAATTGTTAAACTGAGCTAGGTATTTGCCATTTCCTGACAATAAAAGCTTCTTTTTTTTCCTTTATTTTTTATGCTTCAAAGATCGTAGCAGCCTGCTTGATCTCCATCTCTCACGCATTTTTAGACCCATTTCTTAATATTTTGAAAACCATGATTAAAAGCTACAATAAAAAAAAAGAAAAAAAAGGACAACTTGTTAAAAAAAAGCCAAAGAGCCTATAGACAGGATTAATGACCAAAGCTGCTTTCATTCAACTGAAGCAGTCCATGTGATCTGTAGTCTGCATCTGTTTTGCTATAGCAGAACACAGGAGTGCCCAACAGCTGGGCAAAACCCGCAGAAAGCAAAAAACAAAAGAAACTAGCATACAGTGCGAAGTTTTAAAGGCAACATGAGCCAAAGAGCACCTTAAAGATTTTTCTAGCATTTATTTTTAATTGGGTTGGGGCTTTTTTAATTTCCTTTTCTTTCTTTCTCTTTTTCCTTTTTTCTTTTTTTTTTTATTTTTCTTTTTTTTTTTTTAGGCAGGGGCAGCTGGGGAAAAGATTGAATGCTAGGAAAACATGTTTAAAACTGAAACAACCACAGTAGTAATAGTGACAAAATTGCTTTGGAAAAGTTAAACAAAAGAAGTGTTAGAAACAGGAAAGGGCCATATGGCTCGACAGGCCTGCCATTTTCTGGTTTATCTTAATTGTTTCCCTCACTTCTCCTCAAATGAATACAAGTGTCTCAGACTCATTTATATGCTTTCATTTCCCTTTCGCAGTAACTTGTTCCAAGGTAATTCAAGCCAAGCTGCTTAAGTGATATTTAGCTATGTGACTGTTTAGAGAACAGCAGTTTAGCTATATTCATCAGCCCACTGCAGTTACTGCACTTGTTTTTGGAATTTAGTTACACCAATCAACTACCTACTAAATGGCCCTCTTTGGGGTGAGCTAAGTAAGGCAGACCCTGACCCAGAAGCTTCTGTTGGGATCAGGAAGAGTCATGCTATTCACCTTAACAGAACTTGCCTTGGATTCAGGCATATTCTTTCACTCTAAAATTTAATTCCAGTGAAATATAAAGGGTTTGGGTGGGTTTGGTTTTCTTCACAGAAATGTAGGCATTTAATTTATGTTTTCCTATAGAAAGTTTCATTTTGAGGTAGTCATTTATCACATTCTTCTAACTGAAATGATAGATGAAACCTGAATTCCCTGTAAAACTCCCCAAAAAGATTTTCCACCAGACTCTGTCTCTGTTGGGGGAGAGAAAGAGTACAGAGGCTTAAAGGTTATTTTTATATGTGAAAAATTGTTCCAAATAGAAGATTTAAAATCAGGCCAGCCCTACTCAGATGCCCTGACCATTCTGGCCTAGATTTTATCTGCTGTGCTTCCTGTGCTGCCTACCTGGTCACGTAGACTTCTGTGACTGCAGAAGGTGTGGAAAGGGATCGAAGGAAGGTGCATTTAGATGTCTGGGGATGGCTGTGATGTAAAAAAGGAAAGAGAGTCAAAACAAAACACTTCCTATTAATAATAGCATCAAGTGTAACCATGGCAAGCTGTTAAGCCTTTAGATAAACATACCGTGGCAAGCTGAAGCATAAGTTTCAACCAGCTTGTTAGAACACAGTCCTCTACCATGACAGAAGTTAAGATGTTCTGCATGCAGGAAGCCTGTGCCAGGGCATAATCCGCATTTTGGCTACTCTGGCTACTCAGGGTAATCAGCAGATTAGTGGAGAAGCACTGTTAATGGAGGAAGCCAGCGCTTTTCTCATCTTCAGGGTCTTTCCAACCTCAGGAAATGCTGACTTGTAGAATCTGCTCAGAAAACTCTTGTTCAGACACAAGCCAGTAAATTTGCTCATTCTTACAAAAGATAATGAATGATTAATAAATGAGTCAATTCAGTGAGTGTCTGGCCTGTGCTTCTCCCCATATGGCTTCAAGAAGATAATTGCAGCAGTGGGGACACAGAAAGGAGAGACAGACATCTGTTGAGCAATAGTGGAGACCATGTTTTAAAAACAATTTCTGTAGGTTCACTCACTTAATAGAGAAAAGGGTGAGTGGGGGGAAGGGGGGAGGGAAGGATTTTCATATCAGCAGCTTTACTGAGTGCTTAAAACAAGGCAGGAATATAAACATATGCTTTCTTCTTCCTCCATAGTAACCCCACAGGTGAGATTTATAGGTTCCCCAGACCAGAACTCCTGCCTTCATCAGAATATTTAAGCAAAAGGAGGTGAAATAGAAACCAAAATATTCCTAGACCTGTCGACTGTTTTTAAATGTTTACAAAACTATCAAACCTGTAACTCAGTATCCCTGAAAAGCGGGGAAAAGGTTAACAGAGACAGTTGCTGATACTGTCATAGACTGTTAGTTTATCTATTACAAAGGTAGGGAGAGTGTAAACTCTTCTCAGAAACAATCCAATTAAACAGGAGAAAACATTTTTAAGGTCCTCTGAAAACATCATGAAGTCATACTGTCCTTTGGAATGACTCGCATTTGCTATACAATTTAATTGATTATATATATTTACAAAAATATCAGTAAGGGATTGAAGGTGAGGGCAAGCAGCTTTTCTAGATCCCCAAAACACTGTCTAATCTTATCACAGCACACCACCGTGGTTTCTGATAGAACTCAGTGTACATCTGTTCCTATGCCTAGGCTTAGTTCCTAAGCTTAGCTTTATCATAAAATCTCCAGATCAGGGTTTTTTTCCATATTAAATGCAATCTGCATTTGCACTTCTGAATAGACATGGCTTATATTACAGTACCAGCATGAGATTTGTGCTCCAATTGCATTGTCGTTTCCTTTGTATGCATGTGATTTTCTAAACTGCAGACAGACAGACTGTGGCTGGTTCCTTCCTTGCTTATGTTAGCTCCGAACCTTTTCTCAGTTTACCCTTTCTAAACTTAATTTTACATGTTGTTTCTGATGTGTCCCCTTTGGTTTATTGGACATTTCCCCTGACTTTAGATACATAACAAGACCATTGTTAAATGTCAGCTCCTGAGCATGAGGAAGCACATCTCTTCCCCAGATTTGTCCTTGGCACCTTAATGAAAAAGCCACGCCTTAATGAAAAAGCCACACGCACACATCCACTGTCTTTTTCCTTTCATTCCAAGGACTGTAGCTGTATATGTGCATGTTTGTAACACCCCTGTTTTGCAGAAAGACAGACCAAGCCCATAAGGGTCTCAAACTCTACTGTATTCTTAAAACAGACTCCTCTGTATCCCTGCAGTTTCCTTCAGCTTGCTTTCCTGCAAGCCTTCAGCCCTAACCATTCCCTCAAGGAGCTGAAGACTCTGAATGCCTGCTTCTAAAACAAGCATTTGGGGCATTTCCTCAGCACAACTTGCTTTACACCCCCTTCTCAGAGAGAACTTGCAATAAGATGTGTGGATTATGGGAAGGAGTGCTGGAGGGGATCCCAACGTAATGTCAGATCTGCCAACCTGACAGGTTCAACAGAAACCTCTGAAATTTCCTATCCCTAGGCAGTGACCCGTGGCTAATCTGCATGACAATGCATTGTGTAATTGCAGGAAGCCAGTGCAATATCATTCAGGAACAGGAAGCTTGGGAACTGTTCATAGCTACCACTGCTACGGTGACAAAACCTGTCATTACCTTGTGCACTGTTTCTTCGGAAGCATGGATGCAATTGCAAAGTCTTATCACTCAGCTTTATAGGGAAGATCTGCTGAAGTAAAAGAATAACATGGGAAGAGAAAGAAAGAGTCTGGGCTTGGTTGATTGCTGTCATGATTACATTACATAGGTTGAAAGACAATTTCAGCAATTGCTTATTGTGCATGAGGAGACGGGATTGTTTGCCATCAGTTAGGCTTCAGTTAACTTTACTATTCCTTATCTCTTGTTTAAGGTAGTACTTCAAAGGAGTACTTGCTTCTTGCCCTTTGACTCAAGTGGGCACAGCAGTGGGACGCCATGTGAGAGATGCAGATTTGAGAGCCTTCATGTGCTCCCAGCTCTCAGGCTAACAAGAGGTAGGTAACTCTGCCAATGTTTTCTCTGCCAATTTAGATTAACTCATTAATTCATGTGCAGAACTTTCAAAGAGCAAAATTGTACCCACACGCTGACTATGGCTAGCAAGTAAAGAAACACACCACAGGCCCCCATTAGATGGGGTTTGGACACACTTGTAGCCAAACAGGGCTTTTAGGATCCATGTTCGTATTCCAGAAACATGAAAACAAAGAAAAACCTGTTTGGAAAAGAAAACTATGAGCTTCCAGGACTTAAAATCAAACACAGCTCGATAGGTAAGCTGAGTCACTAGGGAGAAGAAGCTGACTGCAGCTTAAATACATGGAAGCTGTTATGCTCTCAGAAATTTCCAAAATCAGGCTGGTTCTTTCCATGAACCAGCCTTTCAACTCTTCTTTTAAAAATTCTGAACTATTTGCTTAAAGAATATCTCAAGCAGGCAACCATCAGGTCACCAAATGCAATAAACACAAAGGGGGTGATGTATTGACCAAATGTAGCCAGACAGTACCATCTTCAGATGTAGAAATAAGACTGTCCACAGTAGAACGCATTGTCACCTCAGACATGAGACAGTGATGGCTATGCCAATGTAATCTTCTCTTAGGGGAGTAATTGGTTCACTGGACCTAAAGAGGCTGAGGAGTTTTCAGAAATTAAAACAATACTAATAACTATTGCTGGAACTGACACTGGCGCAGATTCTTTGTTCAGGAACTAAGCTCTTCCCTTTCATTTCAACCCCCCTGGAAATAGATTTGACAAATTTGTTGTGAATGCACAAAGTGCTTCTATATCTCAAATGTGTGTGTGGTGGTGGGGGGGAGGTATTAGTTCAAATTTTTACTGAGCTGTATTGTTCTTCTGACATTAGGTTTTGACTTCAGTATAATTTTAGCCACAGAGAGATAGAAGGTTTTTATTTAATGTAGTGCTGAAATTATTATTTATATTACAGTACTAATACCCAAGTTGTGGGGTAGAATGTTGTGTTCTGATCTACAGAGCCAGACAGTAAGAGATTACTTGTGCCACAATGAAGAATATGAAAAACTCAAAATATTTGGAGCAGAACATCGATAACAAAGAATCTGACCAACAGCTGGTCAGAGACAGGAACAAATAATATAGCAGGGACTCATCTGTCCAAACTTCTACACCATGTAAGCTTTTTTGATGGACTATTTCTAGACTCATTTTTGTAACCAAAAATTTTTTTAAAAGCTTAAAAGCAGCTCCCAAGAAAAGAAGATGTATCTCCAGTGAGGTGTGTCATGGATGGACACATAAATTGTCTCTGTGCTGCCCCTGAGCCCAGACAGCCAAATTCCTCAGAGGGTCAATGTCCTCTGGGTGCTGTCACCTGGTTGCTCAAAGCTTGTTCCAGTATTTTCTGTATCAAACAACAGGATCACAGCAAATATGGAGATGCAAAACTATCATTTTATTGACAATAAAGCAAAAGTAATGCTTTGGGAGCCTTTGACTTTCACTCCAAAGGTATTTGAAGCAAGTTGCCTGAGGCGTAGCCAAGCCACATACTTTCAGATCAGTCTACACTGCAACTTCTAGTCCAAATGTCTGCATGGCAAAAATAGGTTTAACTGTGTTAAGCTTTGGACTAGATGAGTTTCCCTCCTTCTGGCATGTACCAAAATGAGCTCTTTTTGGTACTCATACCACTCTAGCACACATTCTTTTATGTAGTCTGGTTATTCACACCCATGTTCAAGATCCTGGAAAAGCTTGCTCAGCTTGTGCTACCTCCTTTCCGTTTCAGTGACACTGCTTTGGATGTCCAAACTGCCCTTGATAATTGTACACTTGCAATACATAATGGAAACATCTTGTATAGGTGACATTTATGTGTTTAAATGACCAGGATATGGTTAGTTTGAAGGAACACTGTACACTGTCATTAGTTCTTACTGCAATCTTAAGGACACTTGTGGAGGAGGGTACTACTCGTTCTAAGAAAAGGTATCTGATCTGGCCCTGCACAGGTAACTGCTCAAAAAGCAAGACAGCTCTTCTATTTAATCAAACACTTTTCTGGAGAAAAGCAGAAACTGAAGCAGCAGAAAAGGAGTGAGAGTATGCCTAAGAGCATGTTCTAGTGGTTTCAGTGCTTGGTTTAAGTCAATGTCTCCCACCTCCTTGAAAATACTATTGGTATCCAGCCACTGAATTTTAAGTACAGATCTCTGATCTCTGAACGATTCACTCATGTTTTGGGGAGGTTTTTCTGGTTTACAAAGGGTACAAAGAAAGAGAAGGAGAAACTATGTTTCAAAAGATGGCATGTTTTAATCACTAACACTTTCTGTTGTTCAAGATTATACTTTTGTTAAATGAGCATTTCACTTTCAAGCACATGAGAGTATTTGAAGTATTTCAAGGGCACTTCTTTTAGCTTCTAACAACAAGACGTTGCTGCCACCACTGGACTATTATTCAGAAGGAACATGGACCATGAATTCTGACCTCAGCATTTAGTTTGCTTTACTGACAGGCATGTAAAGTGTGCATTAAATAATGGAATGCTTATTTTTCATCATTGCCATGATTGATTGAGGAAATTAAGGAAAACTCAAGAAATGCTGGCCAAAATTTTCAAGCCATTCTTTTAGCTGTAGAAGAGCTAACAGAAGTACATTACAGTGAAGTCAGTGAGAAATATTTTATCTTTTTCTTTTTTTGAGACAATTCTTATTAAAGGATTGTCATTATTTTTATCTTCTTGCTTGTAAACAGAGTAGAAAACAAATTCCTTACCCGACATGTTTTGCATTTGACAAGATATTAAAAACAAGTAAGAATCATAGAATCATTTAGGTCATAAGAGACCTCCAAGAGCATCGAGTCCAATCCTTAACCTGGAACTACCGTGTTTCCCAGTAAGCCATGTCCCTAAGTGCCACATCCACACACCTTTTAAATACCTCCAGGGATGTTGACTACTGTTCCAATGCTTGACAACCCTTTTAGTGAACAAATTTTTCCTACTACGGAATCTAAAACTCCCCTGGTCCCACTTGAGGCCATTTCCTCTCATTCTGTCATTTGTTCCCTGAGAGAAGAGACCAACCCCCATCTTGCTACAACCTCCTTTCAGGGATTTGGAGACAGTGATAAGGTCTCCTCTGAGCCTCCTTTTCTCCGGGCTAGACAACCCCAGTTTCCTCAGCTGATCCTCATAAGACTTGTGCTCCAGACCTTTCCCTTCGCTGGACCTTCTCAAGCACCTCAGTGCCTTATTTTTAGTGAGGCGCACAAAACTGAACACAGGATTCGAGGTGTGGCTTCATCAATGCCAAGTATGGCGGAAAATCATTTTCCTGGCCCTGCTGGCCACACTCTTGCTGATGCAGGCCAGGATGCCAGTGGCCTTTCTTGGCCACCTGGGCACACGCTGGCTTGTGTTCAGCTGCCGTTGACCAGCATCCTCAGGTCCTTTTCTATTGAGTCACTTTCCAGTCATCCCTCAGCCTGTAGTGATGCTTCGGCTGTTGAGACCACAGTAAAGGACCTGGCACTTTGCCTTCTTGAACCTCATACAGTTGACCTCAGCACATAATCCAGTCTGTCCAGATTCTTCTGCAGAGCCTTCCTGCCTTCTGCAGATCAAGACTCCAACCCAACTTGGTGCTGTTCAGGAACTGACTTACCCTCATCCAGATCACCAATAAAGTTATTAAACAGAACCGGCCCTAATCCTGATCCTTAGAGAACCCTACTAGTGACGAGCTGCCAATTGGATGTAACTCCATTCACCATCACTCTCTGGGTCCAGACATCCAGCCAGTTTAACCCAGTGAAGAGACTACCTGCTCAAGCCATGAACAGCCAGTTTTTCTGGGAAAATTCTGTGGAAAAAGGAGTCAAGGGCTTNGGGGGCACGACACCCAGCCAGTTAAACCCAGTGAAGAGACTACCTGCTCAAGCCATGAACAGCCAGTTTTTCTGGGAAAATTCTGTGGAAAAAGGAGTCAAGGGCTTTACTAAAGCCCGGGTAGACAGCATCCACAGCCTTTGCCTCATCCACTAAGTGGCACAGCTGGTCACAGAAGGAGATCAGGTCGGCCAAGCAGGACCTACTTTTGATAAACCTGTGTTGGCAGCCCTTGGTCACCTGGTTGTCCTGTATGTGCCATGTGATGATACTCAGGATGATCTGCTTCATGACCTTCCCTAGCACTGAGGTCAGGCTCACAGGGCTGTAGTTCCCTGAATTCTCCTTCCAGCCTTTTTTGTAACTGGGTGGAACATTCACTGCCTTTCAGTCGAGTGGAACTGCCCTGGTTAGGCAGAACTGCTGGTAAGTGATGACAGAAAGCGGCTCAGTGAGCACTTCTGCCAGCTCCTGCAGTACTCTTCAGTGGATCCCACCCAGCTCCATAGACCTGTGTGTGTCTAAGTCAGCAAGTCACTGACCATTTCTGCTTTATGGGAGCTTCATTCTGTTCCCTGTCCCTGACTTCCAGTACATGGAATCAACCGCAGTGTGTGGTGGATTTATAGGACTGCTTAAATTGAAGCAGTCCAGACAGCTCTGCTAGTTAATAGAACTCAACCCACTTGTAAACTCCAGCTCAGCTGAATTTTTGAGTCATCTGGCACTACATAGTCATACTATCTCAAACATAATGGCTCCAATACATCACAGGGAAATGAAATTTTTTGATAGATGGTACAGCAACAGCAGATAATCACTATCTTTCAGAAGTATTTTTTACATATCTTGTTAATTTCCTTGCCTATTCCGTAGAGAAATGTCTTATCTTTATTATTACTATAACAATTACTCCAAAAATACTGTGGAAAAAAATCTACCTCGCTTCTGTGTCGAGTAATTCAGATCAAATCTGTGACCAGGCTCTTCATTTTCATCAAACTCTGTGTGCAGGTGGTTCTCATTGAATTCAATATGATCCCAAAGAATGCAGCAGAGGACAGAATTTGGCCTCCATCAGCTAGCCTAAATATATGATGTGGTTCTGTCTTTACCCTGTATTGGAAAGATACAGTACTCCTTTAGTTTATGAGTCTGCTTATTATCAGTCTTTAGGAAAGAAAAGATGGTTAAATTTAGATTTCCACAGAATGTTTTGATTTAAGCAAAGGAATTCAGTGACCACCAGCTTGGAACATCCTTCTGGTGTCAGGAGTAAGCAGTAAGCAGATTCGAAAAAGCTGTGCACGTACACTTAATTGATTGAAGGGGAGAACAAAGAGAATGTCAGCCCTCCAGGTTTAGATGAGGATCATGTGGTTTCAAGCTGAAAAGAAGCAGGGACCTTTGTTATGTTTTAAGAAAAATTCTGGGAACCTCCATGGTTCCAGGCATCCTGCATTGCTCTAAAATGCAGGAGGAAAAAACATCTACAAAAACACTTGTTACCATGTTTCTCACTCATTCGTTCTGATGAGATGTGAAATCTCCCACATTTCCCACCTTTGAACAAACTGCCTCAAAACAATTATTCATATTCAGCATTAGGTAAATGTCAACTGAGTGATACAGTAATATTGGGCCACAGCACTTTATAGGGCTGGACATAGCAATGCTTTGACAGGAAGTTCCATATCCTTGAAAGCAATTTTTAATTATTTAAATTCTATATGAAATTAATAAATAATCCTCCAGGAAGTAAATAAATAAATAGTAGGCAAAGATAAATAAAAGCATATGTGAAAGCAGTACACTAGAAGAGTCAGAATGATTGGCAGTGCCATCAGCGAACTCCAGATCTGGGAAGATTAGTGCTAGCAGCCAGAGATTCCTCTCTTATTCCTGTCCCAACACTTGGCAGCTCGTGCTGCCGCCTGGTTGAATTTCTTCCTTCACACTTCTGCCCTGTAGGGTTAGAAGATTCCACCTTGCTCACACCTCCCACTGCAGAGACTTATGGAAAATTAATGTTTCGCTGTTTGGCCCTCTGATCATTTTGCTAACGTGGAATTGATCTGCCAAATTTACCTCAGAAAATGCACCAAACAATGGGTCCAGCACTGAGGACAATACGTTGCTTTCCTATAACATAGCCAGGAACGCTGTACCGTAACTTGTCTTGGTGGTCAAGTGAATTACTTTCAATAAATAATGCATTTTGAGGGGGTGAAAAGGACTATTTCAACTGAAAGTCTTTCTTCAATGTGAATCAGATTTGACATATTTGGATCGGTGCAAAAAAAAGAAGAAAAAAAATTTAAAATTACAAATTTTCTCATCTAAGCCTTTCTGAAAGAAAAGGTTAAAGGGAGGCTACATTTATGACGGAGATTCAGAACGATTCACAAATCAGAGGAGGCATATGCCTTACATATCCAACACATGAAGATAACATTAAAATCTTCCCTTTGCCTCATTCAGTATGTGAGCTTAAAATGTGTCCTTTGACTTAGCAGAGCACATAACCAGCCTAGCAAAAACATGGGTTTTTCAGTGGAAAGCTGTCCTGCTTTGCATGACAAATGGGAGCCACCAGGTCTGCAGTCAACCAAGGACCTTTCTCTCTCCACTGTCCACACTATAAACCTCTAGTCTTTTTCTTCCCCCAATTCATATTTATTTCAGGTGCAGATTTCAGTAGAACAATAAAGTAGGGCCTCTCTCAAGGTTCCTAGTATTTAGTTATTGGAATTTAATTCCCTAGTGAAAAGTCCTAACCCAGAGCCCAGACCTGATGAGCTAGATGAAAGTCATTTAAATGCATGTGTGCCTCTCTCACTGCTAGTTAATACATTTTACACTAACATTTGTATCTAAAGGAGAGGAAACTATTCTCCCTCTGATCTATGGAATTTCTACCCTTTTGACTGATTGTCAGCCCAGCTTCCATAGGAGTGATAGAAGTTTCCTCCATTCAGACACTGCTCATGCAACTGCACTCAGGTCTCCCAGTTGGCTTGAACTCTGGGTTGTTGCACAAAAGATGTTGACATCTCCATAGGCTGTGCTTCCAAATAGAAGAGGATGTGTCTGCTTTGCACCGTGTGGCTCTCAAAACCAGAGCATTGTAGGACCAACTCCCAAAAAGGTTGTTTTCCAACTGCCTTTCTCTCTTCTTTTCCTTTAATGAACAAGATCAAAACAGTTGTCTCATTTCAACTTGGAAATTAAGAACAGTGAAATGCACTTTAATGAAAGTGAAATGAACCTTACTGAAAGCGATCCACTTTGAAGGGTGCTTTTGGCTATTACACCTCATAAGAAGCTAAATAATTTCATCTGTGAAGAATAAAGTTTATTCTGAAGACGGCTATATATAGCAGAGTTTTATTTGAGAGAGATACACAGTCTCTTGTGTGCGGCAGAGATTATCTTTGGCTGATACTATCTGGTTTGTGTAAAACAAACCTGATATTACAGTGTGCATAGTTTAGGCTATCAAATGTCCTCTTTTGTTAGTATTAATGTCATTATCATGTTCCTCATAATTTGACATAGGCGGATTTTAAAAAGGAAGTTGCATCTAAGTGTTCCTGTGTGTGGAAAAAAGAAAGAATTATTTCTTCCCTTTGTATATTTATCATATCACGGTTCCTCTTTCTGCCTCCTGTCTGTTTTAACTGCCAAACTGTCCAATATTTCATGTATTTTCCATTCTTCTCTTAAAGGATCTCAGCTATTCAAAGTTATATTTTCCACTCCTCAGTCTTGTTACAACAAGCTGAAATGCTGCACAGAGTATTTTTAGATTATGATAGATTCAGCAGCTCCAGTTTTTGAGATGTTACTTACCATAAGCAGTTTCTCAAAATCCACATTTATATACTAAGAGCAGCATTTTACATACACAAACAGAAATCCTTAGGAGTATTGGTATATTTCAGTGTAAGTTCAAGTGAAATCAGGTATAAAACATGGAAATGAAGCTCTTTGTAAAGGAGATTTTCTCATGTGAGACTGAAGCGGGCAAGCTGAAAATGCAGGGCTGTAATACATGTTTAGAGCACCTGCTCCCTGGAACCATGGCGGCAGCAGTACCTTGACTCCCACAATGTGTGGCAGAGCTCTGAATCACTTCTGCACAAAGCAACATAAGGAACATGCTCTTTTAAGTACTGAGTGCTTGATACCCCAATAGATTTCAGGATTTTGAGAAAAGAGGAAATTCCTGTAAAGATTTTGTGGAGATTTTAGGAACAGTTTCATGAGTAGCCCCCACTGAAACCAGAAGAATCTGAGAGAACCCATAGGGAAACTGCTCCCCCCAGTCTAAGGCATTTTCTTATTTCCGTCTCCAGCACCAAAAATTATATATATAAAACTATGTGTATGTGTGTGTGTGTGTGTATGTGTGTGTGTGTGTGTGTGTGTGTGTACATATATTTAGAGAAAGATAATTGCTAAAATTTGGTTTGGAGCACAGTTAAGTGAGTGTTTAAACTAGAACAGAGGTGATGGCAACTTCTGTCAGAGGTGATAGTGAAGAATTGGGCCTGTGCTAACCACCTAGCTTATGTCAGCTGCTGAAATCTTTGAATCTCATTTTCAGTGACAATGTTAAAGAGCACTATAACTATCTATAGTTTTGTATGATACAGAGCTTTATAGAAAGACCATGTGCACTTCCATCAGGTGCTCAAAATTAATCCATATCTTAGTTCCCAGGGTGTCTTTTTTTGAATCCATGACCTCATGCTAGAAGGGAAAATACAGAAGAAAAAACAGAGGAGATTAATTTCCACGTATTACTAGGGATAATCAGGGTCCTCACACGCCTTTCACTAAAATGTATGTGCTAATTTTGGTTTTGGTAGTCTTCCAGCAACCTTTTCTTTAATGGAAATAAAATTTCAACAAGAAATCAAAACTATTCCAAAAAGGCTAAAAATACACTGTATTTTCTCTAGATGATAGCATAACCTGGTTTCTCTTTTAGAAATTTAATGTCAGGATTTCTAAAATTTTATTCATAAAAGGCAATCCTTTTGCTTCTATTTTAAGTGGAAAAGTGATAAACATTTATTTATTATCAGGCATATCTGCTTATAGACTGAAGAGGAACTTTAGAATCTATTTGACAGTCTTACTGAGAATAAATGTGCTGACAGAATATTGTCTTTGCATCTGCACCAGAAAATCACCTGCTGATCTGTCAATTAGAATGAAGCATTAGAGTCTGGTCTGGGAAGTCTAGTAAACTAGCAAAATATATGTGAGTACCAGAAATAACTAGCTTGAGATCTGAATCTTCTATTTTCCCTTTTTTCTCCTTCTTTGGTTAAAAGCTGCCTAAGTAAACCCCAAGATCCTCATCTGGCTGTTTCTGACTTGATAGCAGGAGAGATCAGTTCTCACTGCCCTCAGTGGTACATATAAAACTTACTCTGATTTTTAATCCCGCTGTGTGTGTACAGATATACACAAAAATTGTTCAGTGAGCAGTGGGATGAACTAGATGTTTTTCCTCATCTATTTCCGTTCCACACGTCCCTCTACAGTGCCCTGAGAGCCCCAGCTCTTTGGTCAACAGAGCAGCAGCAGGTGCTGTGCTGCAAACAGCAGTGTGTGCAAACTGGTCACCTGCAATCCCTCCAAACATTGCATAGATGGATTACAATGGCTTTTCATTTGGTAGCAGCCCTCATTTGGGTCTCTCTTGCCTTCACAGCCATCACTTTCTGTAAAATGTGTAGGAAGCTTGGGGTTCTGGGTCCTCTGGCTTGTTAGTTTTGGTTGTCACATAGCAACCAGTTCAAAAATCATTACAGAGGAGGAACAAGCAAGACATACGGGCATGCCCTTCACTGTGTGATGGCCTAAGCCTCATTCCTCTCAGAAACTCAACTAAGCTCATGCACATATGTGTATATATTTAAGTTAGGGAAAATACTAATGCAGTTATCTCATTTTAAATATACGGATTATAAAAACTGCTGAAGAGCAGTTCGAACAGAAAAGCAGGGGATCTCACAGCTAGCTTTCTTAGCCATTTCACAATTTAAACAAAACAATCATGGCACTTCTCATTTCAGTTACATCAAAATGTAGCACATGCAAAGCATGGATTCAGGCAGTTCAAGATCCTAATTCAAGCTAACAGTAACCTTGTGAAGGGAGGCTAATGCTTGCTTCCCTGTTTTACTCTGTGTCTTTAAAGTGTGGCTGCAACAGACTCAAACCGATATGTGAAGCCTGAAGTGTGTTTTGGAGCTCTACCAAATGATATGAAACAATAAACTCATGAAAGCAGTCATGCCATTAAGAAAACAGTTTCAGGTACCTTGTCATCCAAGGAGTTAAAGGTAGCAATGAATCCAAGAAGGATTTTGCATTTTGACAGCTCTGGAAAAATAACCGTAGATTTTTATAGAAACCATGAAACAGTATGATGATCTATTTTTTTTTAGGTGTTCTTGGACCGACTCTTACACTGCTGTAACAAAAAATCCTTTAAAAGCAAGCAGAAGCTTTTGTTAGGGGTACAGCAGGAAAGCGTTGGGCCTCAGCCTGTCTTTTACGAAAAGGCTGATGCCCTAGTAATAGCTACATTCACAAATTTGTAGTAGAACAGTATTTAGATTTCCATAAAAGATACTCTAAAGAGTGGCAGACAGCCCCAAAGCTGCAGAATACCTGCTAGTCAGCAAGCCTTGGTTCTCGTCTCTGCCGCTCAAGTGTCTCAGTGTTATGTAACAGGAGAAGGGAATGTTCTTCTCTTTTGGCAAAGGACACTGAACCCGGCAATTTGTCTTGACGGGACTGAGCAGAGCGCATGAAACCAAGTGAGTTATTGCGGCCTGCGGTTTCAGGAACTAGTTTAAAGATAGCCTCCAAATTATCAAAATTTACATAAAGAAAGACATCTGACTATGGCCATGAAATACTTCTACCAAGTTTGGAAAGCAGAACTCTAGCAATGAATGGTCTATGTCATAAATGAATGTTTTGGCTGCAGGAACAGGCCAGCAAAGAAAGAACATTGAATAAGCAAAGGTTTTAACATTCTGACAATTATAAACAGTCCTTTGTTTTTTCTTTTTCTCTTACATGCACGAGGGTGTGGGCTGGGGAAGCCATATATTCATAAAACATCTGGTGTTCAGCTTGTCGTTATAATCAATCAGTCTTTTTATTTTATTTTTCCAACACTGCAGAAAAAAAAAAAGTACTTGGACTGCTTAATTAAAGAACCAAAGCCTCTTCCTTCTGCATACAAGGCAGCTGGATGTGGCTCACAGATGATTGTTTGCAAGATTTTTCTTAAAAGAGGGAAGTCCTCATGGTTGGGAAGAACTGTTTCTTGTGGTTTTAATATCTTACGGTGAAAACTGTTAAACAGATAGTCTCCAGAACAATTATTTACCTACAGGACAGAGAATGGCATTCCTGATTAACAGTTTTAAGGCATTTAGAGTTAGCAGCCCTGATTTAGAGGGACTATATATAGTGGGAAAATGATACTTTAGCTTTTATTCCCTACAATTATGATTGTAATAATAGCACAAGCGTGCACAGTCATATAAACATAAACATACATAAAAGCTAATTAAGCGTGCATAGTAATAACACTTTCACATAACTGCAATGCTTCCTAGCTCCCATCATTTGCGATAAAGCTTTACAGCTTCCCCAAATGATTTGCACCCTGCTAGCACTAAGTATGAAACCTCATCCAGCAGCTAGTTATCCCGTTTAGTAGTGGTGGTATCTTTTTGCACCTTAAAACCAGAGGGGCACATTTGCAGAAGCATTTTTCAGCTTACCACCCTGCAGAGGACAGAGAAGTTATTGTCTGCAGGATCCTTGAAAATCTGATTCTGTTTCTGAAAGTTTCGTTAGTGGCATTGAATTCTATCTGCAGTCTTAACTGTAGTTCGAGTGCCACTCGTGGAGCGAGGACACGCGACTGCTTAGCACCTACATCCCCACTGTCCCTTCACGTTCAGAACTTTGGACTCTGAGAAATGTGAAAATAAATACTGAGAATTAAATTACTTATCAGCCATACCTCCTTCAATATGTGCCAGTAAGATGTGCCATGTGTGTGTGTGCGTTTATGCTTCCACATCGACCTAACTACGTGCTTACCATTAATATGCTACACCTAGCAGTGACCTGAACCTCTCTTAGGCACCAGAAGGAACCTTGTGGGAGACACTTGGGCATCTCATGTGACAACAGATACCCACTCTTAGGTAATTGAGTCCTCTTCTAGCTCTTCACTTCCCCACTGACAGGGAAAGAAGCTTAGTTCTCTAGTTTACATGCAGAAACTAATTAGATACCCAAAATTATGTGTCTCAATCTGAGGGTGAACCATAGTCAGCCAGTGTGATTTCAGTGCTCATTGGACTTCACCGACCAATTTTAGTGACTTGGAGCTTGTCTCTGTCAGTGACTGAGTGAACTTAGAAGCAGAGTCAATGATCATAGGAATTATAGATGTAAAACGTGATTAGCAAACATTTTTGCATTTGTGTAAATAGGACGAAGCACACATTTTCACATGTAAAATAAAAATTTAAAACTCAAAAATGTCTTTGAGTTCTTTCATCTCTCTTTGAAAGCCTTTTTTCCCCCCCAAGGTTCATCTCTCATAAACATCTTAAAACACCACAAGCAAACAAATAAGATAATTCACTGATTAAATGAGTCGCCACATAAGCGCCCTCACTCTGCAGGAAACCTCATCATGACTTTGCCGTGCCTACACATTAATGAAAAAATCTTGTGTTTTGTAAATAAGCTTTGCAAAGTCTGGTGGAAAAGTGCTTTCTTCCTTGTTTCATCAATAAAGTTACTATGTGACTTTTAAAAAATTCCACTGCACTAGGAAAATTTCTGTTTCCTTTTATGTCCAGATTTAGCAAGTTTTTCAAAGCCCTTCTTATTACGAAAAGTTGTGGCTGGAAACGTGGATAAGTAGCTACAACGATTCCAGAAGCTGTAAATATTCGGGTTATGATATTCAAGAAATTATCCTCTCTGAGGTGGGCTTTATTGTCTCCTAGGGCCCACCTGCAGCTAGGTAAGGGCCTCCCAAAGTGAAGTGGATGGCCCTAAATGATCATAGGTGGTTTTTAAAAAATAAACATAAAATTAGTTTCACACCTACTTAGACAGTTTAGAATTTTAATGTGCAAAGTCTGCCAGGGCTTTGCAGTGAAATAAGGCCGTGCATTCAAGCTCCCTGAAGCCAATCAGAAAGCCAGGCTGAGTACTACCCATTTTGCAGTTAGGAATCACTGCTCCATCTAGAGCACATCATTAATGAACAAACTGTTACTTTGGTCACATTTTAATATTTAGACACTCAAAAAAAAACCCCTAACAATATTCGAAAAAGAATGTTCTAGCCTCAGAAACACCAAGAGATGAGATCTGTTTCATGTCACTGCACGCAATCTAGCACGTAGCAGGCTTTGCCAAATTTTTCTGAACGTGCACCCCCCACCACCCCTCCTCCTTCCTGCTGAGAGGCTCCCTCTAGGCATATTTTGATAGATTTGTAGTTTTATTCGTGACTTCTGGATGTCTGGTAGCTCTGGCACAGGTCAAAGGCTTTATACCTAGAGTTGCCAGCTATATGACAGGTCGATCAGGTCTCCTCCGAGGTGTCCTGTCTGGCCACCCACCTTCCCCTGGCATTTCCAGGGAGCAGCAGCCAACAGGCAGCCCGAGCACTGCCCTCTGCACTGCACGTGCAGCCCGTCCAGCAGGTCCTGCATTTATCTTGGATTTATTCCACATCTGCCAGACACCCCTTACATACATCTCCAATTTGGAAAAGCTCTAGGTATGACTGAGCTTTAGTCAAACCAGTCACTGCCTTTGGAGGAGGGATGGACAGAGGTATGTTTCACTGGTTTAAATCAGCTTTTCTTTCTGTCATTCAACACTGGACAGTGCTTTTTCTTACTGAAGCTCTGGTACTCTGAGTGATTTAACTCTAACATGTCTATTTCAACTTTGGAGCATGACAAGGCAGCCTCAGACTGTGCAGTTTTCCTATATTGCCTGTGGATCCTAAATAAGGATCAGCCTTCAGTGTGGTTGGCATTTGTTTGTATTTGTATGAAAGGACATTTATGCATCCTAAAAAAGCCTTGCCAATTAATTCTGCATTGTTTTAGTTTGTTTTTGCCATTTGCTCACAGTGACTCTTAAGTCCCAGACAATATGAATTTAAGATAGCAGGATAATTCTGTCGCTGTGTTTTAGGAGTGCATTCTGTATTAATGGGTTTCAGTCCCACAAAGTTCCTGCCCAATACCACGTTTTTATTGGTCTTATGATTAAATTCAATAAAGGACTACAGCGCCCAAAGTGCACCTACAGTTAAATCCAGTTTACTTAGTCAGCAAAGGACGGATGTCTTAGGGGGAGTCCACCATGGCCAGCATATTATTCATACAGGGAAACAATTTAGGAAATAATATATAATAATTTAGGAAAAAAAATTAAAATTCTTACACTGCCAGACAATCTTGGCACTCCCCCATACACTCTCAATTACCATAAGCAAGATAATTCATGCACACTAATTAGCTCTCTGGCTTTCCTTTGAAATGAAACAACAGGTTGTCTGTGACATTAGGCTTGTGAGCCATCCTGGGCAGACACAAATCGGGGATCACTCCCACCAGCCCACCACCTCTATGGCCCTGGCTGCAGTGACACGGCTGTTTTGCACCAGCTGGAACAAATGCCTTTTGCTGTGTAGACACAGTCTCTGTGGACAAAGGTGTCCCTGAAACATTTCCTCTCTTTGTTCCTTATCCGATCCCAGCTATTTGGAGTCTGTGAGCCAGAATTATTTCCAGATTTTCCTTTACTAAGCTTCTGCTGATGAAAACGATAACACCACTTTTATGCAATAGCCTATATCCGGGTCTAGGGTGGCTAATTCAAGCATCCAGCTCTAGGGCACCTGGTGCATATCCCCGTCCCTGAGCAATGCAGTCCTGCTAAATGAGGTAACATGCTTCCCTCTTCTCTCAGTGAAGAGGCACAAATGTCTGTGAAGAGTTCCAGGAGTCAAACCAAGAGGCCTAAGCATGTATTTCTCTATACAGACTGAACAAAGAGTCATTGTAAACACTGCGTGACTCCTTCCCTACTGAAAACCAGGTCATCTCCTGTTCTTCCAAGAAGAGGACTCACGTTCAGAAAGATGAGTATTTTTGCACAGCAATGGAATTGTTAGAACATGTGCAGCATCAAGACTCTACTCATGATAAAACCTTTGTGAAAGCATCCTCTATTTCATCATAATGATCCATCTAAAAGAGAAGGTTTAAATAGAACAGATTAAAGTGCAAGTTGTCCTTTCTAGCTTGCCTACACTAACAACCACAACACTACAATTTCTGCAGGGGATAGAACAGCATTAGCACTGTAAAGGAAATATAAAATTACTTCAGAAGCTATGATTTTAATTACAGTCAGTGGAATGGGGAAGAGGGCAGAGTAGGAAATAAAAATACAAAGGGAGTATAAATAGCATTGCCTCTTAGGACAGTACTATTTATTTTACTCTGGGTATAAAGTTGCTTTATTTTCTTAACTTCCTGCTTTGGAAAGCAGCCACTAAATTAAAAGGAAATGTGGTTTTGTAATGCAAGGAAGATTTTTTTCTCTAAATTATAAAACTGGAGAACACAAAGCAGTGACTAATTTAAAAACTAAGCTGGAGAAAAATTTAGCTGATTCCAAATTATTTTTGAAGAAAAGGGAAGAAAAGAAATAAGGAAGAAATTCATTTCCAAATAAAAAGAATTCAAATTAATAGTGATTGTTAGGAACAGTTTCCCTTTCTCGTATATTCATCATTTGACTGGTTTTGCCTTTTTCACATTTTTCAGCAAAGCTGTCACTGAGGTAAATAACACTGAAACTGATGTCTACTCATAATGTAAAGCACTACTTATTTTCAGTAAGGATATCAAAATTCCCCAAATAGACACCTTGAAAAAGAAGCAAAGAAGAAAACGGATTTTGAAATCAATTCCTTAAAGAAAATATATAAGTCTGCAATTAACAGATAAGTGTATGATAGGTCTGTTTAAACATACAGCCCTGTTGTGGCTGTAGTCACCACAGGATAGCCCAGTAGGTGCCTGGCTTCCATGCCAGAAGCAAATTCCCCATGGGCCCTGGGCTGTGTCTCCCAGCACCAAGTGGACATGTTGGTACCTCAGGGCACCTCAAATTGTTCCAAATGCCTTTGTTTGAAACTGGACCTCTCCCACAGGGTCATCATTCCTCATCCTTATTTTTGAAAGCACTACTTAACTTCTTCCTTGAAACCCAGTATTTTATTTGTACCTCGGGCCCATTCAGCATGCAATATTCTAGTGTTATGATAGCACAAGTAACAGCTGTGTCTCGGCCAATAAATCAAAAGCCATTTGACACTTATTGGTCTGGGCCCTCCCAAGGAAATTGGTCTTGGAGACAGGTAGTTGGAGCAATGCAAAACACAGTCAAAGAGGTAGTCGTCAAGTAGGGTGGATCATCACAGGTCCTGCCCACGCCCTAACATCTCTGCTGGAGCAGTGTGAGCACACACACACACACAAAAGACCCAAAGACTTCAAAATTTGTGTGAAGCTTTGTGAAGTCCTACTGCAGTAGTAGGCTGTCATTTCTTGATGTTAAAATTCTGGTCTGTCATGACAGTGAAATTCTAAAGCTTTTTGATCCACGGAGCACTAAAATCTGATTGTGATGAAGGAGGGGATGTTTCCTCTCTGAAAGGCAGAGAAGTGTTTTGTTTTAGGGTAGACATGAAGCAGACTTCAGGGAAGAGAAACAAGGAAATGCTTCATCTACCTCTGTAGTCAGTGGAGAAGGACAAGTCTGCTGAGGGGATGTCCAGCCCTGCTGTCCACCCATAGTTTAGTACGTACTGGACACACACCTCAAGACGCCTGTCTCTCGCCAGTCAGTAACTGTAAACCAGAGACCTGACTTTTGGATGAATAAAACAGGTGCGAGAGTCCCCACCTGTGACTAAACTTGTCTATTGATGAAATTGCCTGAAGTGTTTAGATCAGATGAGACTGACAGAAGCAAATATTCCTGTGGATCTGGGCCTTTGTAGACACTGCACTGGGTGAGGAGTGGCCAGGGCTGATCCCTGCCCTTTACAGATGGTTCCAGACAGCTCCAACCAAGCAGCCACAGTGCACAGCTGAGCCCTGCAGCCAAGGTGGTGGCAACCCATGGAAAGCACACGTGAGAATGGGAGAAAAACCACAGAACTCCAGAGAGCAAAGAAGGAAATGAAAAAAGTGAGGAACAGCAGAGGTAATGCCGAGGTCAGAGGAGGGGAGGACATCCCCCAGAGATTTCCCTGCAGTTGGCTCCCCAAGGAGACCATGGCATGGCAGGTATTTCCCTGCAACACACTTGAACAGGCTCCTGAAAGGAACTGCAGCCCTTGGGAACTGCAGCTGGATGAAGAAAAAAGTCTGAAGAGTACAGAATGGCAGGAAGGAGCTGTCCCCCATCCCCTTGTAAAACTCCTGGGAAAGGAGGTAGAGGAGCTGGGAATTGAGGAGTGAAATTGAACCTGAGAGGAGGGGGAAGGTGTATTAGTTTCAGTCTTTCTCACCATTCTATTCTTTCAAACTGGCAATAAATAAAATTAATTGTCTCAGTATTGAATCTGTTTTGTGCATAAAAGTAACTGGTGAGTGAACTCCCTGCCCTTATCTGAGACCACAAACTTTTCCATCCTATTTTCTCCCCCCTGTCCAGTTGAGGAGGGGGTGTGAGAGAGGCTGAGTGGATGTCTGGTGGGTCAGCCTACCACTGGAAGTTAAAGTGTTCATATCTGTCATAAAACATAACTAATTTAGAGTCCTTCAAATTCCCACTGATCTAGCAGCAGAAAATAAATGTAAAAGCTCCTGTAAGGCCATGGATGGAATTTGCATGCACTGTGCTGATTATAAAGTGATGGGATATAGTGCCAGGAGGTGGAGCAATCAAGAGTTGCATCACTCTGCACCAAAGCACTGGCTCAAACCATTAAGTACTTCTTGTTTAACACTGAAAATTTTCTGTAGTTTTAGGAAGAGAACATTATAACCTACTTTCCTCAATATGCTGTAGCTCATCCTCATTTTCATTAGGCCCATTCATGATTGCAAGATAAATAGAAGTGCCATAAATAGAACTGTGTTGGCATAAATATAATTTCTGTACTTGGCACTTGACTTAAGTAAACAACCATGCACTTCCAGTGAGCCTCAAGTTTGGAGCCTCATCATTTCACACGGTCAATGACGTCTTGTACAGTGAGGCAATTTAAATCTGAGGCAAAACTGAATTAACTGCTGGGGTTGTCTGCTTTCCTCCACTGATTACAGAATGAGCTTTGCACAGGATCATTCCTCTGGTGCTCAGGGTGGAGAGTCAGGTCAGGATTTCAGCTGCAATGTGCCCTTGGGGCACACCCAGAGCCTCACAGGCCAGGCAGATCCCCAACACACCACTACTCCATGTGGCAGCAGAGCAGGGTGGCTCTCACCCTGTTGACATGGACAGTGGTGAAGCACAACACACCAGCTGACAGCAGGATTTAATCTCTTGGACCTGCAGGAGCACTGCCCCTGGAGTGGGTAGTGCTCCTGGAGTAGGCAGTTTTGCCTCTCACTGGAGTCCCAGGAGCCAAGAGTTGTAGCTTGCACAGAAGTAAGAGACCAGTTGCAAGACAGCAATTCCTTGCTGCCAGGAACAGAGGGAGACAGATGTTGTCTTCACAGCCTGTCAGTAGCTGTGGCATTGGGTTCTCCAGGGTTTCCCTCCAGTTCTGTCAGTGATGTTAATTTGAAGTTTTGGATGTTAACATAGAAGTCATTTACGAGACGGCATCTCCGAAGTCGAACATTTCAAATGTTACGGTTTGCTGAAATAACAGAATGCACAAAGATTAACGAGTGAAATCCCACACAAGTTTCTCCTAGGAAAAGAAAAACCACAGGCAGTTTTAAAGAATAATAAAGATGTAATTCAGCATCTAAGAGTTGGTTGTTTATCATGACTGAAATTTCCATGCCTTAGCTGAATCCATGTGGACATGCCTGGGACTGCCAATAAATTCAGTGTGCCTGGGTAGTCTGTGTGGAGTGTCCTGCCTGAGTACAATCACCTGCAGAACTGGGGACATGAACAAGACCCAACGTTTATTTGCAAAGGAAATAATTTTCTTGCATTAAGAAACAGCCACCCAAAGTTTAAGCAATACATTTGTGATTTTTTACCTTGTCGTGTAATACCAGTTTGTGAATTAACTGCTTGCACAGAGTTTGCAGACTCCTTCAATGGCAGTGCTGTTCCAAGCGAAGCATGCAGTGAATAGTTAATCATTAATTCTTCATGGTTCATATTTGCTGTCTGCTTTACTGCATATAGTTTGATATAGTTCCTTCCAATAGACTTAATGCTTTCATTAGGAGTCACATGCTGGATCTTTATCTGAACTATTATCACAGTCCAGACACAGCATTACAGCCTCCCTTTGTAAGCCAAAGTTACGGAGTTCAGAAAGGCTTAAAACTTAATAAATACTATGGGTTTTATGGTAATGGAACAGCTGCAGTGGCAGACTGACACACACACCCTGACTGAGCCTGCCTAGTTGCTGTAAACAGGTGCACCTAGAGGCTAAAGCTCTTTTTTTTTTTCTTTTTCCATGACACTAATTTCATTGTTGAAGTCTAGCTTGACAATTGTGTGTGTGTTAGGATAATGTAAAGGAATCCAGACACATGTGGTGAACCAAATTCCTGGCTCTTGCAAAGGGGGTGATTTTTTAAATTGAAATTGCAGTTATCATTGTAACTTGTAACAAAAAAAAAAAATCTTTTGTTATTATTAGAAATCACAGGCTGTATGATATGGGGAGACTGCCCTCAGCATAACAAAAATCACCACAAAGTGGGATGAATTGTTGTACATACTGTTCATTCTAGGTACATTCCAGGAAGGTCTAAACCTTTACTTTAGATTTTCAGACATAGCCTGGGATCAGATCCATATGTGCTTTGGAAAAAACAGCTTCTCACTGTGCTAAAGTGCACAAGTGGGAAGGCAGAGGCATTTGAAAACTTCAGCTCAAGTGCCTTAGATCAGATCACTAGGCCTGTGGCTAACCTATTCAACCACACTAGAAACACTTTCCTCCTCCTCACTGCACATTTATCTGCCTACTTCTTGGAAGATAATCACCACAATCAGGATCAACGGTAAATAATTGCATTTGGCGTTCCCATTTGTTGACACCTTCCACAGGGGATGCAGTGAATTTAATTTATATTGGATGAATCACCTCTCACACAAAAGGTTTTTTTTCCCTTCCAGCCACTTTTGAAGAGTCTGCTTAAAAGGATGTGATGCCCCAAAAAGGGCGAGTGAAATCTAAATAGGTTACTGTGGAACGAAATACTCTTTGCATCCATACAACACTTTCTATAGGCTAATAAACTCAGCTGAGAAGCAAATTATATGAGTCTGGGTAAAGTCCTGTGTTAATACAGCCATAATGCTTCCCATAACCTAGCAAGAATATCCAGGGTGGCTTCCAGTATCTCTGCATGACACTGTGCCATAGATGTGTATCTTCAGCCCATGGCTTTTAAATGGGCAAGTTTACCTTGTTTCAGGTAATGAAGGACTTTTCCTCATCGATGTGAAAGATCCCATAAAATACAATAGAGATGAAGCCAGTACAGGTGTAGAGAAATGTTCTGTGGAAATTAATTTAGAATTAAATCCTTTCTGAAAGTCTGTAAGCCATCCAGTAAAATTCAATATGGATTACATTACTCTGCTTTAGAAATTTCTGAGTTGATTGAAAGGTAGAGTTTCACTTTAAATTCCATGTGGTTTCTCCCTGGTGATTGGAAATTGTGTAGAAACAGAGACATGTCTTTTTAGGATTTGTATTCTCCCAGGCAGACACTGAATCCAGAGTTTCCAAAGACAGCTTTTGTCACCCCTCTTTTATAGAGCATTTCTTGGCTTTTCAACTGGCAGCTGTGACCTGAGCATTTGTGGAGACGTCACAATCAGGCTTCCTCTGCTTGATAGTTGGAAAAGTCATCTTTACTTGCCTTCAAGAAATCAAACTTTCCAGACAATTTCCCCATAGTGAGACAAGCTATGGAATTGCAATGTCTCAAAATTGATTTAGAGGTACTTCTAAGAGAATGCTCTTTATAATTGTGAAGCAGAGGTTTTTCGCATAAAGGCCAGTGGAGGGTGTCCAGCTGGGTTTGAATTTCCTTGTGTTTAAGTCCAAAAAGTTCCATAAATTTTTTTTTGAAACTAGTCTATCAAACAGTGGTTGGCTGTCAGATTTGATTAAAGTTAGTTACCACATGTGCTTAGTATGTGATCCAAAACAGGAAGCACAGCATCCGATGAAACAGATGACAAAATGCCAGCAGCAGATATCTGGAATATGTGTTGTTCAAAGAGAAAAGATATTTTGCCAGTGGGCAATAGCTCACAAATATCAGCTGTTATTGTCTGCTTTCACTTGGTGCTCTGCAATGCAGATATTTGAATTGTTCTGAGAGCCTTCTCCACACCCCTTGAAATTACTGAAGGAAACGATAGTGATTAATTTCTTCTGCCAGTTCATCAATGAATGAAGAACATAATTTTGCTTTAACACTTCTTCAGACCAAAAAAAAAAAAAAGTAATTCAGTATAGGTTGAAATTTGGGGTTATTTTGGATAAATTTTTAAAGCAGATATGCTTATTTATCAATGTTTAAATGCTTTCACCTTCCCCATAATCCCTTTCTCACAAGGCAAGATAATAATTTTTGTGTCATCTTCAGAGTTTGGTAAGACCCAGCAGCTTTCAATGCTTCTCTAATGTCTTATGTGTCTTAAAGTCAGTCCCCTGTTCTCTCCCTTACGGGAATTAACATTTTGATCAACATCACACAAGAATGCTCTGGAAACACTTGGCCCTTCTGTGACTTTGTTTCATCAGTGTTGTAAAAGATTTTTCCGGTAGTTTCCATTTCTAGCCAGGACAAAATAAACTATATTAATACATTAGCATGTATACATTGTAGGTAATTTTGTTTATCCATAATTATTGCTTAGGTATAACAGGGACAGAAGTCCTAGACATAGAAGTGACATGGAAAGTGAGGGGCCCAACTGTGGTTTTTATTGATGCCAAGAGCTTTGGCTGTTTGGAGAGAACAGGGTCCACACAACTGGAGAAGCCAGAATGCATCTATTTATACTTCTCACCATTCTTTTGCTTTTTTTTTTTTAATTTAGAGGGTCTGAATTTGACCACATTGACTTCCTTGTTTTATGCTACCAATGTTTTTATCTTCAGTATTCTCTTGTCTCAAGTTTGCACTTCAGTAAGGATCCATTGTTGATTTTCTCTGTCATTTCCAGTACGCCCCTTATTTTGTTCCACTTTCCCCTGCTTCTTTTGTAGTGCTAGTCCAAATCTTTTCTGTCCAAGCCTGTTAAACAGACAGACAGCTATGACAGTAAATAGAATAAAAAGAATATAACATGTAAATAAATCTGTTTCCCAGAAATTACTGTATTTCTTTTGGCTGCTCCGTGGCATGACAAACCTAGTTCTACTGGTGCCACCTAAAGTGCCACTGTATTTGCTTTCCCTGCAGCCAATGTAAACCAGAAGCAAATTAGAACCGCTAGCCACGCTAATGGGATTGGCAATACTCACCCACAGCAGCAAGGGGAAAGGCAAGTGCAATGTGTGGCAACGCACGTGACCCAGCTCCTCTGCAGATCAAGATGTGACTCACAAATTTTGGTGTCATGAAACTGGCAGCAATATAGCCTGGTCAAGGGAAAACAAACTCCCAAGGAGAGATTATATCGCACAGTAAGATTTAGTTTTGAGGCTGGCTTTCATAAATTGCTTTTTTATTTTTCCTCAGTTCCTGCAGGAAGACTGCCTGGCTGCAAGATAAAGAAAAAATGATAAGAAAATTTATCTTAATTATCCAGAACTACCAGAAAAGTTCCCATTGATCTGCAGGCTGGATTTTCATCTCTATTTGAGAAGTCAAGGACACTCTGTTCAGAGGTTCAGCTTAGCTAGGTTCAGCTACCAGATCTAAATGATTACCCCAGAAACAGGGAGCATTTGAAATAAACGGAACAGCTGTCTGTATTGCCTCAGCTATAAAAGGGGCTGAATTTCAATAAAGAAACACAAATAATGAAGTATTTTCTCGGGCTGTGGCAGGATGCAATTGGGAGCTTTTCCCTTTCAGCCTCCTGGTTCCTCCTGGAGCTTAGAGACCACCTGTTCCAAGGAGTTTCTGGGACTGAATGGCTGGAAGGTGGATTTCCTTCTGAAACAAAACCAAAAGGCGTGGAGGATGCCATCGCTCCAGAGTCAGGGAAGGCTCGCTGTTGTTGTCATTTTGATTTTTTGGCGTATTTTTTGCTTCAAATAGAAGGGTGACTCTAGCTAAATATTATGTGCTTGTTTAGTGCTGGTAGCTTTTTTGAGAAGGGGAGGTTGGTGATTTGTCTTCATGTTTGAGTTTTTAAACATATTTCCTAAAAGTTCAGCGGAATAGTTTTCCTTCTAACAGATAAGGAGTAAGAAATAAACTAGGTAAGAGTTTTCCCTTGACTCTCATTTACACTGAGCTGTTTTGGGTCATCTGATTCATGTGACAGTGCCTAGGCCAGTGCAAACACCTGTTTTCTAAGGCACAAAATATAGCCATACAGCAGCTAGTTTTGCAGCTTGACACAAGTATGCATCTTGTCATGATTTTAAATGAAATGAAGCCTTCAGGTTTATAAAGAAATGTTTGGATTATTTCCGGATTGGGAGGAAGGATTAGAGGAGAATCCTTTTGATCACCTTTCTTTGCTTTCAGCTCTCTGCTGACCACTGGGAGAGAGCCTGCATGACACAGGATAGCTTCTGCTGTAAATATAACAAGTGACAAACTGTGACCCCCCCCTTCTTCACTTCTCACTGACTAAGGTGCAGCCTACGGTACAATTGAGATCCAGAGATGCACTGCTGGGAGTCAGAGTGGCTCCAACAATGCTTGTGGCTATGTCTTTTTTGCAGTTCATTATGAATTTTCAAGGGAGAAATTCCACATTCTGGATAAAGGAAGAAGAGATGGCGATACTGTTTGAACAAAAATAACTTCTGGGTTTTTGTTTAAAAACAAAAATCTCTTTCAAGCCTAATTTTCAAAGTGTATTAAAAGCGTTAACACAGTGCCTGCTGCCAGAAGAGCCCACTGCAGTGCTGTTGAAGGAAGGAGGACAGCATCGTTATTTATGAGCGTCTGCACTCTCTCAGCCTTTCATGAAACCCTAATTTTATCTGGCAGCTCTTAAGAATCTCTGAGAAACTGGGTCCTTTGTTACCACTGCATCCATCTAACTTTTGCACCTAAAAAGACATGGGCACTTTTTTCATAAATAAAGAAGTCCAAACATTCTGACATTAATGTCACACTACTGTTTTAGGCCCTAAACTTTCAAGCTCTCTCTGGGCAAGCGCAGACAAGTGCCCCTTTTTGCTCAGCTTCCTACTCTGGATTTTACAATAGTTTTGCTGAGAACAGAATCAGGCCTCAGTCATCTGTTTTCATTGGGGGAAAAACAAGACAAAACAAAACAAACAAAACCCCTTTATTACTCTTTGACAGGAGTAGCACTAAGCCCAAGGGGGTTATTTTTCTTCCATTAACTTTTGCTAACCTCATCCCTCCCTCATTTTTTTTTTCCACAGATTTACTCCCAAACAGTTCATGCATATGTGTGCATGCGCCTGTGTGCCTGTCTGGGTGTGCATGTGTGTGTACGTGCACATTTATCCTTGTAATGAAAGGGAATCTATCTGTTCAGATAATTTGCTGTTGTTCGCAACATGATACAGCTAGTCCTTTTGACTTCAGTGTGAATAAACAGTCTGATCCCATAAAATAGGCCTTTTCTCTCCCCGGAGCTTGTTCCAAGACTGCGGAACCCAGGCTAGCAAAGAACATCTGCAACAGTTAGTGGAAACCCTAAGAATTCTTGTGAATAAATAGATTGGAAACTAAGCTGGAAATTTCTCAGTGAGATATAAATTTTTAAAAATGAAATCCAGTTGAAGTACCCAGATTCCCTGGGAGAATACAAGTCTAGCCAAGCCAAGTCTAAATACATGTGGTAGTGATCACTGTATGCTGTTTCCAGTTTATCGTCAAAAACAATCATAGCAAAATTATTGTCATTCAAATTTAGCTTCTAATAAAGAAATGTTACAAACCTCCTTTATAATGAAGATGTTTGTTCGAAAACTTTGAAACAATGTGTTTTTTAAAAACTTCCTCTCTTTTGATTTTTTTTTTGCTGTTGTCAGATACCTTAGATTAACATTAAATTTATCAGTAAAGGCCACCAATGAAGACCGATACAGATCAGCTAGATTTAAGGGCTGTAATTCAAGTTTTACATTGGTCTGCTTTTTAAAATATTCATGGCGGTAACTCCTTGCAGATCAGACTCAGTGAAAAACTGTTCAAAGGCCAAGATTGCCTAACTCCTTAGACTTTCACTTTTACACTCTCTCTTTCCTTAGATGTGCCTTCTTCTTTTCATTTTCGTGCTCAGACTCACAGTGATTAAGCTAACACAGTCCTTAGAGACTGTCTTCAATTGTTTTGATGTTTACCACTGATAGAGTGTTATGAAACAAAACATTTGAGTTATAGAGATTTCAAGTTAATAGATACGAGTTACCAGTTTCGTGGGAAATACTTCACCCTTACCAAAAAAAAAAAAAAGCAATATTGTTTGGCTTGATTTAGTATAGCTTTGGTACGTTGAATAAATCATTTGCAGCTGGCTTAGCCCTGCACATGCTCTGGGGGTGAGGAACACATGCATGTTATCAATTCATTATTTATGCTGCAGTTCGTTACCACTTATGTGCTGGACAGCGACATCACTGTCTCCTCTACATCTGAGGGTATAACAGTAATGGCAAGAGATATCAAGCTGTCAGGAAGAAAGCAAAAGCTAGACAGTGGTTGGATTAACATTTGATTGCCTAAACAGTTCAGTTTTGAAAGCATGGGAAAATTTGCCTAGTGAGCATGCTGCATTTTTTTAAAAAACATGAAGCCTGCCAAGCTCCCAAACCTAAGGGGAAAAAAACAGCTTGTGGAGAACTTTAATTAAAGTAAATGGGGAAATCTCCCCTTCTTCTTCTGACAATAACATAAATATGTTATTTTGACTCTATGCTCAAACTGGTTCTTTTTCTCTACCCCAGAAGAAAAGTTAAGCAAGTAATTTTCACAAGTGTTTTCTAGTGTTCTAGTCCCTATTCTCCCTTTTTTGCCTATTATGGTGAAGAGGAGAAAGTCTGTTCAAGAGAATACTGACCCAAATTGTTCCAGAAGACGTACTGTTTCTCAGAAATATATGTGTGTACCAGGTGTTTACTCAGTTTAGTCTGCTTTGGAGGCAATATGAAGATTTCTCCCACTCTTCGCTGTATGGATACAGACTGCTGAAGTGACTGTACTAAGGATGCCCTCTACTGAGAAAAAAAGGATAGGAGACTAAGTAGGAGAGCTGCAGAGAATCTTCACCAGCTAGTACAAGAAATAAAAGACTGCTCATTTTCAGGTGTTGAGAACATTTAGCTTTATTTCATTTTTCAGTTTGAGAACAGCTCTGATGAGCGTGTAGATGGACTTGGCTACAGAATTACAAATTGTAGGGATACTAGCAAATTAAACTGGGCCAGGGAATGTTCCCAAGCAATTTGTCTTGATCATTGGCATTGTCCAAATGCTGGATGGGACTCCACACACCTTTGGATGACATCAATTAGCAGCTTCCTGAACGAATTCTAGGTATGACTTGGCAGTTGGCACAGGACAGTGCCCATCTTGAGTGGAGTGGATTTGGCCACCTCATCCTAGGTGGCTAAGGCACTTAAATACTATAGATACACATGGCTCTATACTAGCTGGAATCGTGTCAGAAAATGAACCTTGGCAGATTTAAATTGTCAGTACAGATGAAGCCTTAGAAAACAGGGATACCGGGAACCTGATAAGATCAACTTCTTCTTGCAGATGGGGTAGATTGTGCATAACAAATGCTCAGCACTCCTGACAGATGTTTGTCCATACAGTTCTCAAAAACCTCTAGGGACAGAGATCACATAATCACCACTGGCTGCTCATTTAATTGATAATCATACTTGGTTTTGTTCAAATCTAACACTGTATAGCAATGTTAGGCAGCTATTTCCATATCCCAGTGGACTAAGGAAAGACTGTGTTTCTTTTCTCTTTGCAGCCATCCTTTAAATATTTGGGATAACAATCAGTGGTTTCAGTGTTTTCTTCTTAAAGTTAAAAATACTGAATTATTTTAAAGTTTCTTGTGAGTCATGGTTGGCAGATCTCTGACATCACAGACATATGAGGTATTTAAGTCAACATACTGACAACTAACAGAGTATAAGAAAATTCAGCCGGGAGACTCATCCTCTGTTGTCAATATAAAGACATACCCAGCTCCCGAGGCTGAGTCATCTCATGCAAAAACAGCTAACTGAGGTATGATGAGCATGTTATGAAGATACCTATTTCTTACCACTGACAACAGAATTCATCCAGGTTTACTAATTCCTAATGAAAGATTAACAGAGAGTTGCTAAAACAGGAGCTGGAGAAAGAGAGGTGAGCTATTGTTGCTTGTGCCAAACCATCTATCAGCAAATCCTGAATTCTTGAAAACCACAACACCTGTGGCATGTTCCTGTAATAGCCACCACAGGCCCAAACAGAGACCAGCAGCTTCCTGGAAATATGAATAATTTTATTCTTTCTTATATGCTTTTGTGATCAATAGTTTTCTTGCAGTCAGCTAGCACATGGGCTGCACACATTCATGAGAAAGCAGGATATGCTGTGTATGCTGGACTGAAGGATGTGATCACCACAGTATTTTTGTTCAGAGGAGTCTCCTGAGGGACAAATAAGCATTCTGTCAGAATGTGATCTACCTTGTCTTCGTATTATTATACACAGAGTGACATACAAAGTGTGAAGACACTACCAACCTTTTATGAATGCACTCTCAGAGTGACTGGCTTCATTGAACCTATTCTCAGAGAAGTATCCAAAACACACCCTCCAACATTTTATCCTCTCTTAGCTATGAATAGGAGACAGATATAACTAGTCATCCTGGGAGGTCTCTTCCTGGAGCCTGAATATCTTCTACAGTAATAAGAAAAACATTTGTAATGGAAAGCAAAACATTTGCTTTCTCCCCAGAAGAACTGCCATACTGGGAAAATTGTTTTTAAAAATATGTTGACCACATGCATTATTTACCAAATTTTCTCCACTCTGTCAAAAGGAAACCCTGCTTTACTCCCAATTTCTCTGTCAAAAGTGACCTCTCTCTCTCTAATGTAGGAGGAGGGAGCCCACCAGTGCTTTTTCATTGACACAACCTGGGCACTCTTCTGAGTCCCTCCCTTTTCAAGAGTCTTTGAGGTTTTTTCCGTGTCTTTTGATCATAGAAAGGATGGAGCCAGACAGGCAAAGGCTTCCCATCACTTCATGTCCTAGCCATTATTATCGGAACTGCTTTGAAGCTGAGAACTTGACTCTCTTATCTGTGCCATTGTCTCACCTTTCCTGTTAACTTCTGCAGTCTTTCCTTTTAGAGTTTCCTTTGCCTTCACAAAGCACTCAGATAGGCACCAGAGAAAGCGAAAGCACACAGCCCCTGAAAGACTGCAGTGTTCCAGAATTGCCACAGAGGTAGTTTCAGGGCATGGAGAAACAGTGGGGTTTTTAAGAGAGTCTGCACGAAATATCACAAGAAAGTGATTTCATGATGACTATGGCAAATCACATGGAGCATGTGGATGGCATTCCCTGATTTCACCATGTGCCTGGAAGCTGCAACATAATGGAGTGAGACTGTAGGTCCCCAGAATCTGAGGCACCCTCCCACTAGGGCCACTGGTGACAAGGAGCCCTTAGATATTTGAGCCCTCAGGTATTTGTAATTCTTTCTGTGGAGGATATTCTGTAATCTAAAAGCTATATGTCCAAAGATTGGATTGAAATCATTGCTGTGTTCTGACTTCTACAGTGCAGATTTTTCTGTACTGACATTCTCACCTCGTAATACACAAATCTCTAGACTTATGTGAATAGCTGGTTACCTGGTGAAACAGCAAGGATCAAGACTTGAGCATATATTTTGGACAGATGAGTTTTAAATTACATAATGAAGTGCTTAAATTAAGAGATTAGTGTCCTCTGCATTGCCCTATAATCAGTAGAGAAAACCAGAGAGGCTCTCCAGAATATCGTCTAGAAAATATCTCTCTCTGAAGTAGTATTTTGTTGTAATGCTACTACAAAAAGTACAGGTGGGACATTATTTGCAGGCAGAGTTAATATCTATTACTGATGTGGGTGGAAGAATTAGACAAGCCTTTAGGTACAGAAACATTTCTTAAGGCTGGAAAGAGAAGCAACAAATGCTTTGGCATCTGGAATTGAGATTGAATAGCATATCCCTGTTAACACTTTTGGAATGCAAAGGAGGGAGTTATCAATATGAATTGTACTGAAAAGGAAGGCATCCTTAGGAAAATATATTGCCAAGAAAGAGAAGAAGAGCTGGTTGTAATTGCTGGATTTTTTTTTTTTCTCTTAATAGCTTTCAGTTTGCTTTCAATGGCTTCACATAGTAATAAAAAACTTCTTAGTAACTTTTTGTTGTACGAGCATTTTCCTAGTGAAAGCTGAAATCTCAGCTTTTTCTGGTTAGGACTGGAACATACACAGAGAAATAACATCTCAGAAAAGAACTGTATGAATATTCATATGTTTGTTTGATAGAATAATAAAAAAGAACAGAGAATGGAAAAGTGAGAACAGTTCCAAAAGAAATAAGTAGTCAAGAAAAGATTTTTTTTTCACTTTTGAACCAAGCTTTTGAAAGAAGATTTTTGGATTAATATAAAATGTTTCAATTCCAAATGAAAGGTATTATTAGTAGTTTAGATAACTTCATATCCTTTTTTAAAAAAATCTTTTTCTTGTGCGTTGTTTAATTTAAGGCATTGCTTAAATTAAAATATTGCTTCAAAATTAAAAATGTAAAAAAAAAAATTATTGTGAATATATCCAAAAATCCATAGGCAGTGTCCTGATAAGTTCATACCACAGACTAACATTATAACAGTATATTGTGGAATTGTATATCATCTTTACAGGTAGTGTGTTTTAGACTCCAATGTCAGGAGTCTTTTGCAATTATCTGTGAGATAGAAATGGGCTTTTACTCTATGTTTCTAAAAAACCCTGCCCTAAAAAGTCCTGTTGTATGTGTAGGATTCTTTGAAACTACAGCCACACATGTGACGTGTTACAAGTTTCTTAGTGGAAAATTCTTTGATGGAGACAGGTGATTAATCAAAAGTGAAACATTTCTCAGAAATTACATGACGCTGACAAAGTCGTGAAGAGGCACACATGGGTTTCAGAATCTGCTGATTGTGAAAGCTTCCACATGAAAGCTGACTGCTCCTATCCTTTCACCTGCCTTGCTGATAAGCTACCAGGTGGATTGCTGAGGAGCTGAGCCTGAAGGCTGCCAGCCTTTTACCAGCATGCATGGTAGATAAATAAGCAGCACTGTGAAATGCATTATTGACAGAGATTGATGCCTATGCCTGGTGCCACGGGGTACAAATGCTGTGAGCAGTGTGTACCCAGCAGTGCTGTTCAGCTTTAGCCTCTCCAGAGAAGACCATGCCCACTTTCCATATGTCACTAAGTTACTTCTGAGCACCTCGTGTTTGCATATATGCCTAAAACACTACACGCTAAACACATGCTGACCAGCAAGCCCAGAAAATCCCTGGCACTTTAAAGAAAAGCTAGGATTGCAATGCAGAGCATTACTTTGCAAAATTGTCCAAACGCCAGCAGGACTTCCATTGTTTAGACAAGAAAGATGGCAACAAAAGGACTACCTTAAATGACCTCTCTTAAGTGGTGTATTTGCTTACGTCACAGCAGAACATCAGTAGATCTTGAAAGCCAGGGCAATATCATTCATTTTAAACTGAGCAGATGCACAGGCTAATACACGGTCAGAGACAACAGCACTAACACTATAAGAAATATCCAAACTAAAGAAATGAAAAATAGAAGTCAGGCATCTTTCAGAGCTGGGTTTACATCCATAAGGGAAATTTATACAGTGGATGTGATATTATACAGTGGATATTTGGAGATCAATATCATTCATATTCACTATCATTCATACTCATATTTCACTATGAGAGAAGGCTTTCTCCTGTTCAGCATTAAAGTAAAATCCCAACAGCATATGATCAAACCTGGATTTTTAGAGTAGTCATTGCAAAGTTCCCTTTGTGCAAAATCAGAGGATGAATAATTTCTATTTCAAATCAGACCAAAAGTAGAGAAGACCAAAAAATAAAGGTCCATTGTAGAGAGTAGAGAAGGATGTATTCACTTGTAGAGACACAGAACAACCCATAAATGTGGTAAAAGATAATATGGCCTCCACAAAGTAAATTTTTTGAGAAACATCATTGATGTAAAATATTTTTCTATCCTCAGAGACATCACAGCATGTTTGCCTATATTACATATTACCTTTTGGAAAAATAAGCCGCCGTCTGGCTTGTACTTGGTAACAAGCTTTTCGCATTGAAAATAAAGTAAACATTATGATAGTAAGGCAACTACCAAGGTCTAAGTAAATAGCCTTTTTTCCCCTGAAGAAAGACAATTGAGGACCATAACCAGTGACTCTGAGGAGTTTTAGAAGGAGACAGCAATATTCTGCTAAACAAAATTAACATTTCACAATAAACAAAATAGAAATTCCATCAGATAAGAACAATATTTTGGGGTGAGAAAATGGACTGCAGTAAGATCAGGATCATCATGGCCTGCTTGACTGAACAAAGGAGGAACAGATATAAGAGTGTGACCATTCAATTTCAAAGCTGGGATTGAGATACAACAAAAAGATTATTGAATGGGAACAAAATTTAGTGTAGGAGCCTCGATCTTTACTTGTCCATGGGTGGCTCCACAGCTTGTGTTACTATAGCTCTCAGGCAGCAAGAGAGGAAAAAGTGCAGATCAGTGGTTTTTGCATGTCCTACCAAAACCTAAGGATTCAAAAAAGCATTCAAAAATCTTTAAAAAAAAAAACCCTAAGCTTAACTAACTTAAGCTTTAAGTTATAACAATGCACATGACTCTACCCAATAAAGCTGCAGGTAGCTGAAACTGCCATGGAAGCCCCAAGAATACAGAGAGGAATACTTTTCTTCCATTATGCATGTGTGACTTGGAAATTGAATACCTTTAAAAATGTCAATGGCACAATAAAGGTTACAGAACAAAACTGCACTAGAATGGATTTTTCAGTCAGAGCATGCACCTATGAATTGGATGACGAGAGATAGAGAAGCCTGAGAAAGCTGGGACTCGAGCCTGAAGAAGAAAAAGATTGGAGGCAGAGGGAGGTGGATCTTATCAAATGTGATAAAAGTATACATTGATATATTGATGAAGAAAAGGCAGCCAGACTCTTCCCAGTGGTTCCCAGTGATAGGACATGTGGCAATGGGCACAGGTTAACACACCTGAAATTCCATTTGAAAGCAAGAAAAAAATCTATTTTACTCTGAAGTTGATCAAACACTGGAACAGGTGGTCCAAAGAGTTTGTGGAGTTTCCTTGAAGATATTCAAAACCTGACTGGGCATTTTCCTGGCCACTGTGCTCTAGGTGACCACATTTGAGCAGAGAGGGTTGGCTAGATCACAGAATCATAGAATATGCTGATTTGGAAGGAACCCATTGTGATCATTGAGTTCAACCCCTGGTCCTGCACAGGACCATCCCCAAGAGTCACACTGTGTGCCTGAGAGCATTGTCCAAATGCTTCTTGAACTTTATCAGGCTGGTGCTGTGACCACTTCCTGGGAGAGCCTGTTCCAGTGCCCAGCCACCCTTTTGGATGAAACACCTCTTCCTGATATCCAACCTAAACCTCCCCTGACACAACTTCAGGCCATTTGCTCGAGTTCTGTCACTGGGCACTACAGAGAAGAGATCAGTGTCTGCTCCTCCTCTTCCCTAGATGAGGAAGTTGTAACTGCAGTGAAGTCTGCCTTCAGTCTCCTCCAGGCTGAACAGACCAAGTGACCTCAGCTGCTTCTCACACAGCTTCCTCTCAAGACCCTTCACCATCCTTGTGGCCCTACTTTGGACACTCTCTAATAATGTAATGTCTTTTTTATATTGCTGCACCCAAAACTGCACACAATATTCAAGGTGAGGCGGCCCCAGTGCAGAGCAGAGCGGGACAATCCCCTCCCTTGCCTGGCTGGCGATGCTGTGCCTGATGCATCCCAGGACAGGGTTGGCCCTCCTGGCTGCCAGGGCACTGCTGACTCTAGTTTTCCATCAACAATGATCTCAAGAGTTCCCTTCCACCCTAAACCACTGTGTGATCCTGAGACGCTTTGAAATGGAGAGAGCAAGCAGCTAAGCTGTGTGGACAATCAGGAATTTAACAGAGGCGTCAGTGCTTGAGATCGCCTTCTTTGTCGTTGCAGTGTAGATGAAGCCGTTTTACAAACAGCCTTTCTCCATAGGTCAGAAAGGAAGGACATGAATGTCAGTGAGCTAATTGCCTAGTAAGGTAACTAAAGGTAACAGCTCCAAGTCCAGACACGACATAACTTGAACTAATGCAATTACAGCTGCCAAGCACACAGCACATCACAGCACATCTAAAAGGCAGATGGATGTTTGCCATAAAGTTTCCTGCTCATGCCATGGGACTTGCTGGAGCTCACAGTAACTTTGTCACTGCTTGGGTAGGTTTCCCTTGCAGGACCTGGCTGTCTGAGAGGTGACCTTCTTTGTAATTATGGCTGCTACTTTTCTTTCTAGCATGAGGGTAAAGCCTTGCTAGGAAAGGGATGTGTGCTGCAGAAATATTGGCTCCCCCCTGCACATTCAGAAGAGTCCATAAGAAATTAAGTCCTTTTTTTTTACTCTATTTATCCACACATCTTCCATCTGGATTTCCCAATAAAGGATGGTAGAAATCCTCTATTAACATGGCTATTTGGTTTGTACTTCCTATCCAGCCAGCAAATGTGTGCAAAATCCAAAATCAGACATACCACAGGCTACTTCTTCTTCCAGAGGGGATGTAGAAAGGGAACCCAGGCCACTTACAAGATTGTTGAATCATCAGTGATAATTACGAGTTATTGTTATTTTTGTATTTCATTAGGAATAACAGCTATGAGGGAGCAGGAATGCAGAAAACACATTTATAACACGGTAGATTCATCATTTCCACTGTCAGTGGAACAGCTTGCAAACCTTTTTCACACAGGAGTGACCAATTCACTTTCAAAGAGCTTAAATTGTTCATTATTCTCCATCTAGTGACTCAGAATTTTATTGATCTGTCTGTACACTGCACCGTTTAAACATGGGCTATCCTTCAACTAAATGCCCAGTTAAAGCTTTCATACTCACTGACTTTATTTTAATTGGAGCTGAATTGGAAGTTCCCTAGCTTCTTCCTGTGACCAAAGATCGACAAGCACTTATCTTTTTCCTTTTTTTTTTCAGATGACAAAGTTTTCAGTGCTCTTAGAAGAAAAAGAGAACTGTCTTGGTTAAAATGAGATAGTACCTGTTATTTTGCTGGTCAAGGACTCACACTGTATTACATTGAACAAGTTGAAAACACTTATAAGAATGGAGGTAGGCTTTAACTTTATTAGACCATGACATTTGGAAGAAGAAAATTATTCTGATATTTCAAAGAGGTGAAGGGGGGGGGGGGGCAAGACATACTTCTACACAAATTTTAGTTTGATTTTTCTTTCCAGAATGAAAAAATGGAAACTACCGCTTTCATAATTCTGAAGAAAGTTTTCTGGAAATAGATTTTCTGCAATTAAGTTGGATGAAACAGTCCTTAGTAGAAAAGCAAAAAACAAAAAAAGGATTTAAACCGCCAAAATGTAGAGAATAGTATTCATGAAGATTTTACTGAATTGCACAGTCTAAGCCCGTCAGCATCAAATTTAATCAATGTTATTACTATTTATTTTTTCAGTTATCATAGCAAAGGACAGCAAATGCTCTAGATATTTTAGAGAGCAGACACAACTAAGGCAGTTATTAACCAATGTTATTGTGTCTAAAACTGAGCTGAAAATAAACATGCTGTAGAAAATTCCATGTTGGAGCTGCTAGTGTGTAGCATGTAGACTTTAGTATCAAGCATAATAACCAATCTGTAACAGAAGAAACCATGAGCATGTATATTTTTAGAGCTGTAAGAATGTTTTGAATTCAACCTGACTAGACTATAGCAGAAACACTCTCAGAGAGGATGTTTTCCAAGTTATTTATAAACCCATGTGGTAATGATTTATTTTAGTCAAGCAGGTGAGATGCTATAATGCAGAGTATAACAAATGAAATATTTAGTGTGTCTTACACGCACTAATCAAAGTGAAAAAAGGCAAAGGGAACAGTCAGAGCTTTCACAGTTTGAGATGAGAATACATTATGTGTGAACAGTAAATATGTCGAAAGGGAAATTCTGGATGCTCAGTTCTGGTTCTTTGTATTAAATAAAAATATTTCAAATGTGGGCTTGTCTTTCTTGATTTGATTAAATTTTAGACCATAGATCAAAACCTAGTGTAGTGCAAGAGTACCCAGTGAATGCAGTTATCAGAGAAGCTGTCTCCTCTCACTGGTTGAATTTTATAGAATTTTGCAAACCAAACGGACCTTCCAGGAAACATTTTCCCTTCTCTGCCCACACTTCAGAGATACAAGCCTAAGTACCTAAAGTTAGGGTAGGAGTTCAAAGCACTGTTTTGATAAGCTAGAAATTACTTTTTCAGAATTTTCTGGCATTCAATAAAGGAGAAAGCTATCCATGTAGTATAGGAGGAATGTAAAGTGTTATGATAAAGACCAGTGAAGGACTTAGTGCATGCTGTATATTAAGACCAAATTTTATGCAAGAAACATTGTTTTGACAGGGGACAATAAAGTTTATGAAACCATTAATGTGAATTAATGCTGAAACTTATGTATATAAGACAAAACATTCTTAGTACAGGCTCAGAAATTACCTTCCTCAGCAGCCCAGTTTCGCGTACATCAGAAGTTTGAGGGAAGCAGCTATTTTGTGCTTGGGACTAGCTGCAATCATGAACACGTCAAACCAAGCACAAAATATATTTACAGAAACTTATGGAACTTGACCAAGAATCTTATAATTTAGTACTGTTTGGTTTAGAAGAGAAAGTGTGTTTCCTAACTCAAGAAATATGGAAGATGAAGAGAACATAATTCAATTTTATTCCCAGCATGTGGTTATCCAACTTTCTCTGAGAAGTCGCAGTCAAACAAAATATTTATAATGCTCCAAGAAACTCCAAATTTACTGCACATTTAACTTCTGAACAAGATAACAGGGTGATGGGAACTGGAGGAGCGGATGGCCCATGATCTGTGTCAAGTGACAGGGCACGTCAACTTTCACTGCATCAAACAACAGGGTTTGCCTCAAAATCATGCTTTAGGATGTGGTGGGGAAATCAGTAGCAGGTAGCTGATCTATGCCATAGTATTTCTTGTGGAGAGGGAAGCTGTAGAGTCCCATATACTCCAAGGACAGGGTCACATGAGACAGGGGTAGCAGAGGAGCCCTGAAGGACCTTACCCTTTCTCATCCTCACCCCAGATACAACAGCATCAGAAATAGTGGTTATAAATTTCTGAGAGAGAGGCCAATGTAGCAAGTGTATACATATGTTCACAGGAGAAAGAACACCGGGTAAAGAACTTTACTACTATTCTCTGTGTGTGTACGTGTGTGTACGTATACACGTATATATACGCATTTGTTGATGTCCAAGGTTTGCAATGCATAAACTATTTACTTAACACATAAAGTCACTGCCAAGGAATATTTTTATTGCCAATTGAATTTGGCAAATCTGTATTCTGCATTCATATGTTACTATTTGCCAGATGTTTACTTCATCTGCTACAGAATTAGGGATTTGAGTCCATTCTGAAGGTGTCATTTAGCATTTTGAGCATCTTCATGTGCTTCAGTCCTGTGTCATGACTGTTCTCTAGTTAAGGTTATGTGTTCATTTGCTTGAGGTCAAAGAAGTTCCAGTCATATTCACATCCCAGTGCTCATGTAACGTTCAAATATTTGGATTTAGACCTTAAGGCTGCAAGGCAATGGACACCTGCTGTTTGATAGAGAGTTCCAATGTTTACCCAGGAAATGAAAATGTAATGCAGAGTTCTATGGGAGGGAGATATTATATATTTTGTTTGTCTCCACAAGGAGGTCAGATGCGTTAATCCACCTGCTGTTGTTTGGTGAAAACGGGAAGATCAGTGCCTCCAGTTCCTTTGTCATTATTGCAGTTTTATGAATGTGTTGTCATTTAAGGAGTTTATTGTTTTTACCTGCAGAAAAATATATCACACTCTTACGTGTGAATGATTTGTTTGGTTTAGGATAAGAACGTATGCACAATGATTTTCCTATTGGCTACAATAAATTCTGTGGAAGAATTGTTGCAATTAGGAGTATTTCGGCCTTGATTGATATCTGTCTCTTTTTAAAAAAACTATTTATTCTCCTTTCTTGCGAATAAATCCTAGAATAGCTTTTGTCAAAATTTATATTTGCATTTTTTTATTTTGTAAATAAAAGCAAAAATTTCTACTCCTTCAGGCAAATCTTAGGTGGTAGGGAATGCTGTAAGTGTTCTCTCTATGAGGTTTTCTCTACTCAAACACCTACTGCTATAAAACCTAATAAAGACCAAAATTTTCCATAAAAATTGAATAAAATTTTCTAACAAGGCTGTCCAAGGTCATACTGAAAGTCCTTGCATTCTCATCTTCCATGTCCAATTGAAAATAGGAATAAAGCACAATATTTCCATTAATTTTTTAAAAGGGAAGTATGAGTTATTTTTGTGCTTTACTGCCTCCCAGTTTGGCTGTCATTGATCCTTTGCTGTGGTTGATTTGCTGTCATGTTCTATCTGTAGTCACCAGCAGCCATAAAAAGCTGCCAGACACTGCTGAAGAGACAGCACAAAAAGGTTTTGCACGCATTTTGTCCTACTGTTATGAAGAGCTTTCCCTTTAAGCATATGCTTTAGGTGAGATTTTTTAAGACATGTAACTGAGTAATAATTAGAACTCGATTGTGCCATGAATCATTTCTGTCGTTTGTCAAATTGATCATCAATAACTTTCCATATTGGTTTGTCACATTTCAATGACTGAGCAGCTTTGAGCCAGAAAGCATTCTAAGACAATTTTTTTTTCTTTTTGCCCAAGTGCAAGGTACTGAATCAGGAATGGATTTCCACAGCCAGACCAGACATGGCACTGAGCTGATCTCCTTCCTTCTGGGGGCCATCCTTGCAAAGCTGAGCTGCGTGCACCCAGTCACAGAGTGTAAGAGAAGGGAACAGACCTACACCTTCTTTTTTGCTTCCTCCTCCAAATACCATGGCACAATGTTTGTATGTGGACCAGAACACAGGCAGACAGAGGAGTCTGACACAGACTAAGCCTTCTCCACAGATCACTATTACAGTTATTTAAACCCAGTCTTTTTTAAAGAGAGTGATATTCTCCATCCTGCACCTAGTACAGATCTGATATGATTGACCTGTGATGAAAATGGCGAGGAGAAAAATAGGATGGGGGGGGGATGCTTCAGTTCTTGCTATCTGATGATGTCTCATTAAAGGCCTGAGATAAGAAACAAGAGGGATTATTGTGAACTTTATCCCACAGAGTCAGAAGGATGTTTACTTCCACTTATCTGGTGGCTACCTATGAGATATTTCTCAATATCTGTCTGGAAGCAAACACACCTTTTTATGAGGTCTTTGTCACCTCACTCTGGGTCTATACTCAGTCTCCATGGAGCCTGAGAAGCAAATGGATGTGAGCAGTCTTGACCAACAGGTGAGTTAAACAAAGAAGATTCCAAAGCAGGAAGACAGCATTCCTCCCTGGACAGCTATGCACATGCTGAGCAGCAGAGGAGACGGAAGGGAAGGGAAGGGAAGGGAAGGGAAGGGAAGGGAAGGGATAACATTTTCATTTTAGGAGTTTTCTTCTGTACAATTTCTGTGTAACTTAGTAAAAAAATGAGAAAATATAGGAGAAAGGATAGACACCTACTATCCTGATCCCCAAGCCAGTTTTGTTTGATTATCCACTGATAATCTAATAGAAAGGAGTTAGCTAGGTCCAGCTGGGTTCCACTTAAGGCTCTAAGAGTTCCACAGGCTCTTTGGATGAAAGATGCTAAATAGCATTTCTGCTCTGTTGTCAATTTCTGTCAGTGGGCTAACCACCCAGCAACTCCCTCCTTCTGTCAGCATGCGAGACACTGCGCTAATCAGCAGCACATGGGCATTGTCGTTGTGTCAAAGGAAAGTAATCAGTGGTTTGACAAAATCTCATTTTTCATTTTCTTCTCCAAGGGGGTTGGGCTGTGTTTGAGTGCCTGTCCTCATCATCTTGAATCCCAAACTGCTTTAGATGACAGAAAGACACTCATTTCCTAGCAATGGCAATCTGAGTGTTTGACGGTGAATCAAAACAGGAACTGCAGATTTCAAACAGGTAGAAAGGCTAAATGGCTTAGTGAGTTTTAGATGCCTCCAGGATTAAGCGAACTGGAAATTGAGTGACATTTAGGAACCTAAGTCACACCATAGGCAGGGTTTTGCAGACTGAATCCCACTCAACATTTTTATCATCTGATGCCTTAAATGAAGCGATTCAATCACCTACAGCAGCAGGCTGATTTTTTTTTTCTCCAACCTTCTGTGTCTCCTTAACACAGAGTGTTCACATGAGTTTTGAGCTTAAAAACACATTTGAAAATGCCTAAATAGATTTTCTGCAACTGCATTTACAGATCACAGTTTGACAGTCTGGACCTTCAACATACAGAATGTAGCCAGTATAATTATGTTTCTTTTCCCATGATCGTGAACCTGTGATTATTTCAAAGTCCCCATCTAACTCTAAATGGAGTCACTGAAGCATTACCTCTGAACTTGACAACAGCATTCACCATATTTGACACATTTTGGTGCTGTTGCAGTAGCTGACAACACACATAAGAGAAGGAGGCAGGTGACAAGGGGGAGACAGACATCCCAGGGAATGAGCAGCAAGTGCTTGCACAACCCTTTCTTTCAGTTCAAGTATGCAAAGTGAGATAAATGGTCAAACTGCAGACATACTGTATGCAGCAGGAGCCAAAGTCTGCTCCCGAGATTGGCAGCTCCAGAAACCATCAGCACCAGATCCCCATAGCAATTACCAGCTTGGAAATGTCCTTCCATTGACTGTGATGGACATAAACCAGCTGAGCCTCAAGAGAGAGAGAACAGAGGAAGGAAGAGCCAGACAGCAGGACACAAACAGCACCAAACACTGGGACCAGCTGCAGCCTACAGGTCACACTTCCATGTCAACAAAAAAATGTTATTTAATATTTTACAAATACTGAAGTAATTCATCACAAGGTATAAGTGGATCTATAATGTCTGAGATTGCCGGTTGAAGATTAACTGGATGTATCACATTTCCAGTGCAGCAACTTAGATGGGAAACAAAATAGCCTGAACCTCATAGGCAAGGCACTTATTCATTCTCTGCAGTAGCAGGGTTCCCATGCTGGTCAGCCTCAGCCATGTCATTTAGGAACTCTTCATGCCAGAACATTTGTATGCATGAAGGACGGTGCTAAAGCAGGACAGTGCCAGCCTGTCGGAATTCAGCTGATGTGAGAGTCTGATCAAATGTACGCAGCTGCCTTCTTCTAATCTAGAGCCTGTGTAGCACAAAATTACTGTGAATCACCAACTGAGACCGGATGAGCTTGATTATTCTTTAAACATAGAGACAAACTGGCAATGAATGGTTCGCTACTGGAGGGTGCCTCTAAAAATATCTACTTTCCCCTGCAGACAGTCTTCAAATGGACACCAGGCTTCGCGCCTGTCAGAGGTGGCACTTCCAGAGAGGCAGAGTCACAGCAAGCTGCCTGCACTCATACGCTGCACTTGCTTCACACAGATTCAAGGTTTTATAACAGAACAAAGACCTTTAAAATGCACAGCACAGAGGCAAGTTCCACAGGAACTTTAGAGAGCGGTGGAATAGTGCCACATGTCCCGAGGTATAGATGAAAACAAAAGAGTTTGGAAGTGGCTTTTAATTTCTGGCTTATTACTTTTTAGCACATCTAACTCAATCTGCATCTGTGTCAATTGTATCTAAAAAACCCTAATAAATAATAATTCGACCTAGAGTCATCCAGCAATGGTAATGACTGACATTTCTGTTCCCTGACTTCTGACTGTCTGCATCCCAGCTGGACTCCAGCACTGCTGGCATTGCCTCAGGCCAAGAGCAATGCTCAGGTAGCGACTGTGGAGCAAGACAGTTCTGACAGGAACTGCAATGCTGTCCCCTGTATTGTCCCTTCAGAACAGTCACTTCCCAGGAACTCTGATTAAACGCAGCACTCGTATGCCACATTACCAGCTCTTCTACCAGACCTCAGGAGGGGGTTCATGTGTCCTACTGCAGGTGTCTAAGTCTTAGACGGGCAAGTTTGAATACAGCAAACAGAAAGAGTAAAAAAAAAAAATCCCTCAGCATTTATGCAAAACCTCTCATCTGACCCCAAAACATTTATTTTTTTCCTCCACAATGTTCTTTAAATCAATTTTAAAATAATGCATTTCTACTGAGAATAAAGCTCAGTGCTGACAGTTTAAAAGTCTGGTACAGCGTTTTCCTCTATACACATCCAGTCAGCTGGAAAAGCACTGTCAGAGTCATTTACTTAGAATGAAGAGGGAGGAGAACATGTCTGTTCTGGTTTTCTTTTTCATTTTTTTTATTAGTTTTAAGAGCTCTCTCGTTTTTCCAAGAGCAGTAGCAAGGCTTGTCAATACACACCTATCTGAAACTGCATCCCTAACAAGCAAGAACTGATGGATACGCAGCCAGCAAAATTTCAAGTTCCCTTCTGATAAAATTCCATCTTTCAACAGCTTTTTTAAGACTTAGCTTTGCACTGGAGTGAAGGAGATGTGGCAAGGAACATTCCCTGATGTGTTGTCAAACAAAACAACTTTGCTAGCAACGTGGCCTGTTTGAGTTCTGTTTCATGTAAATTTGAAATAAACATGCCCCTTTTTTTTCTTAGAAACAGCCAGCATTGTCCTGCATTTTTGTACTACCCATCATAGCTAGTAACTCTCTCTCAGTGTTCTCAGCTGTATTTAGCAGAAACCAGTTCAGACCCAGCACAGACATATTCTACCCTAGAAGTCAGATATATTAATTAGCTGATAAGTGAAGGGCTGAAGGAACAAGCTCGACAAGAAACTTCCAAGTGATGTTGTCAGGACAGGGACTTGTCTCAGCATGATCCCAGCAAGAGAAACCACCAGGGAGAGAGAAAATTCCCTGCCTAACATGCAAGGGTTGGCTGTAGCCAAGGCTTTCGGCATGACAAGAGAGGAGCAGAGCAAAGCAGGACTTTGCCCTGCCTGGAGGAAATGTGAATTTCTGATCATTTAAAAAAAAAAGGAGGATGACTGACAACTGGTGAAATCAATTTCCTTTATCAGAGCTAGAGGTCTCACAATTAGCAAAGTTTAGGGCAATTACAGGACTTTCTTCCCCTCTAGGTTTTGTGCATTTGTTTGGGCATTTCTTTACATTACTGCATTACTCCTGCAGTTTTCAGCCTGAAATGACTTTTCGGCTGTGTGCTGAGTTCTCTGCCCTGCAAGCTGATCCATGAAGTCAGATCAGGGAAGTTTCTGCACACTCAAGGGGTTGCACTCAGGATAGGGCTCACCAAGATGAGGGTGTTGGAGATGCTGTGGTGGAAGAAGCTAGCTGTTAGCCAGGAAAACAAGTGCCAGGTGAAAGAAAGGAATTAATCCTTGAATTCAATAAGGCAAAACGAGATTTTTAGTTGACAAACAAAATGAAGAAGGGATTGATTTAAACACTCCTGACTTGTGAATGCAGAACAGCAATGAACAGAATTAGCAGCAGCTCTAAAGAGGTAAGAAAATCTATCCTGGAAACATGTTACAAGATTTGGTACTGTCTTTCCTGTTCCAGCTTTCCCATGAAAAAACAAAAAACCAAACAAAAACAGACCAAAAAACCAACACAAGTTTATCTTGATTTTTGAAAGCCCTGTGGGTTTTTGGATCCTGTGGGTTTAAAAAAAAAAAAAAAAAGATAAACAGGTGATGTGTCATTCTGTGTAATTTCAAGACTTTGAAATGTGTAATATTATTTGTGCTGTTTGTGTTGGTGATGCATTCTCACAGCATCCAAATCACCTCAGACGCAAACCATGCTGTGCACATGTCACTGGAGCCAGTCCTGTGTGTCCCTGCACACACACACCCACACACCCACACACACACCCACCCACACCCACACCCATCCCTACCCCCCATTTCTAGTCAAAATAAACACAACAAGGAAAAGGTCTGAAGAGAGCCCACAATTACAGAGCTGAAATGTCCTTGTTTGCAGCGAGGCAGCGTGTTCATGGGAGCCTCACCCAGACATACTCACGCTCAGCTCCACCAGGAGCTTTCACCACTTCTAAACCCACTACCGAAATTGGGAAGCTGGGTCTTTACTTCAAAGCTGAACAACCCTTCTTCCTTCTTTTTGAGACATGGACTGGGAGGACTGTCCACTTCTAGCCAATAACACAGTATTTCAGGCTCAGCTCTGGTTCTTCTGAAGTGGGGGAGAGCAGGAGCAAAAGGAAAGGAATCTTTGCGTTGCCTCCAGCATGTTCAGTTCGTGCCACTGTCAATACTCTGCAGTTGGAGTTTTGGAGACACAGGTGAGCCCTGCTCATTTGGCAGGTAGTTTGGATGTGCCTGCACTGGGTGATGCAGTGTCCAAACACCTTCTTTAACTCCTGAATCCACACCATAGCTTTTCTAATTTCTTGTGCCCACAAGAAAATATGTGAATAAAAGACTTCCATGTTCTACAAGGTGTTGAAAATATAAATACATGAAAAACAAAAGATGCTTGGACCCCATATTAAGGGAATCGTCCTTTTGTTCTGCAGTAATTATTTTAGCAAAAAGCATCTGACTGTTACCTATTTTAAGACTTTTTTTAAGTGCCAAAATATGTGTACAAATGCATTTGAAGAGAAAACTTGATACACTCTGTTCTTTAAAAAAGACAGATCCTTCTCTGTGCTGATTTTTTTTTTCTTTAAGTCCTTAAAAAACAATAACCTGCCCTTCACCACCACCACCCCCAGACTCTTATCCAGAGGCTCCGCCATGTGCCTAACTAATCAAAGTGTTGTGTTATGATTGCCATGGCGACTGCAATCCAACAGCTGCCTTGACATTTCATCTTCAGCTGCTTCCAAAATGCTTTCTTTTTGCCAAGGAAAACTTTTCACAATTATTATTTTTTTCACTAAGCACTGTTCCCTCCACTTACAAAATAAACATTTAGGAAAAAAATCAGCGGAAACTGCCTCAGTTCTAGCAACATATTTTGCTAATTGCTTTTGTTCTCATCTCAAGAAATTTTAAAGGTTTCTAAGGCTTTAAACTACAAAGCTTATTCTTTGTTTTGCAGATAAGCCAATGATTGTGCACTACTGTGTAGGGTCACCACAGCTGGCCAGGAGCAACCTCCAGCCCCCAGGTGCAAGGGCAGCTGCCCAGCCCTACCCAGCCTCCTTACAGGGATACACCAAACCCATCCTCACCCTCCAAGCCACCCAAATACAGCCATCTCACTTTGTTGTCTCCCAGTTTTGCTGCTTGCTCTCCCGCCAGTGTTTTCATCTTCATGCACACTTCTGGAGCTTTCAGGCTGTTGCTACTTCTCCTGTCTTTTGAGGAGGTGAGGAGATAAGAGAGTAGAGAATATAACTAAACTTTCCTGCCCTACAAGTTTGTTTCTTCCTGCCTATGTGTGTGGCAGGTTGTGCATTGTGAAGCACCTGGCTGGTGTGGAAGACCCCAGGAAAGGGGAAGCCAAAGAAGGTGCAGCGGGGGAAGACCATGGTCCCCCACACATGGCATAGCCATAGGGTTCAGCATCTGAAGTGGCTACATTTCATGTACAGACAGGAATAAGAAAGCCCCATACAGATTTTAAGGACATACAGAAGAGCTCTGCACCAGATGATTCATTTCACTGCTATTCATTTCACAAAAAACCATTTTTTAATTATCTAAGTTGGTCGCCCCCCTTCTTTTCCAAAGGAAAAGCTCATAGCTTTACTTTGGGCAGCCTGGGACATATAAGAAAGAACCTTCTCTGCAGCCTTTCAAAGCACTTGCCCCTAAAGATTCTTTCCCATCCTAGCCTGCACTTGAGGATATCTCAGATAGAGTGGTGCCAGGAAGGTGTGGCTGGAGATATGCTGGGACATGGAGATGTGCACAGGACATATTGAAAAGAGATTGATTTGAAATCCCAGTAGACCGGATCATCTGCAGTTTGGCCAAGGTAGGAGACACACAATATATGTGTGTGTACGTGTGTGTGTGTTGAAAGGATTATGGCAACAGTAAGAATAAGGTTAAAACTCTGAGCCATTTGGACTGAGAAGGAGTAGGGTTTAAAATAAAAGCTTCAAACCACCTTTTAACAATTTTTCTTTAATTATAAGATATGATGACAAATTTGAATTAAAAGCCCTCATCTGAAAAGCATGCATGCTTAACAGGAGGAAGAAAGAAAACACCTTCAGAAGCAGTCAGCTTCCTGTATTAGGTTTTTGAAGTCAAGCTGATGGCTCACAGAACGGATCTCAAATATGTATATATATAATCCCCACAGCTAAAAGTCGTCTATTTTAAAAGACAAGTGTTTGTTCACCCGAGGAACATTGTACTCAAGCTTCAGACTTTGTGATCCATATGGATTTCATCAACTTGTTTGCCAGGAATTTAAGAAAAACAAACTTTATTCATGTTCCTTAGAGAAATGAATCCACTTCATGGTCTGCACAAAAAGAAATACAGCACTAGGAAAAAAAAAAGCCCAGGGCATTCCTGGAACTGGAAGGTCAGACAGCCATAACAACAGATCCACTTAATATGAGAAATGAGTGACTTGCAGTGACATCGTTATCAGCACTGGAACTACATTTTTTCAGCTTAGAAAGTGATTTCATGTCACATCCCATAAAGAACCCCCAAACAGGAAGTGCTTTCACAAGCCCTCCTAGAACCAGGCACTGCCACTGTTCTGAGAGCAGCATTTACCTTCAACTTAAAGATGGAGTATATAATCCACTAGAAGCACATGTGCCTGGAGACTTACCTTTGAGGAGCTAAACTTAGATGAGATGAGGCCTATTCTGTATTAACCTGTAACATGCCTTGGTATATTCGTTTGTGTGTAAAGAATTTAGTTGTATAACCCCAGGTTTGGTTTTCCAAGCTCGATAAAAACCTGTGGACGTCTACATAATTTATCAGTATTTTGTTTCCTGTATCACAAAGAACAGGCAGCTTCTGCAAGATGTGTTAACATACATTGCTGCTGAAAACAGAGGCATATATCTCCAATGACACTTGCTTTAAAAGTACAGTCTAATGCAGGAAATATAAATTCTGATTCATTCTTAAATCAAATAATTATGCAGATTAATCTCCATACTGCCCAAATAGGTGCCCTAAAATGTATGCATTGCAAATCTTTATGGTTGCAACATTATAGTATGGTATCTCATCAGCTTTTAAAGAAAGCTGCACTTCTGCTCTGTGAGCGGTTTGTTACATTGAATTAATGTTGCATTAGAACCCTTTCAGTAAGTCAAATCACATTAGTCACTCATATAGCATTCTTGGCAAGCATCAAAAAACATTTTTAATACTTAGGAACTGCGAGATTGAGCCAGACAGTGATCTGATGTTTAAAACAGGACTAGGCACCTTAAGTCAAAATTACAACAGAGGGGAAAAAAAAACCCAAAACCTATTTAGGTTCTTAAGTCAAAAGGCACCTACTATTGGAAAATGTTTCTTCACACCCCTGCATCCTGAACAGAGTAGAACAATATAGTCTTTTCTTCACATGTTACCGTGAAAAATAACTTGTGAAACCACAGTTCTTCTTCAAACAGTACTGAGAAAAAATCCATAGCTGATCTGTTCTTAGGAAATGAACCTGATCTATTTTAATGGTGCATGTGGAACCTGCACAGCCTGGTGCTGGCAGAGAGGGAGGAACTGTTCCCTTCTGTCCCCAGCTGTAAGTGCCTCAGCAGCATTTCCTCCATCCCTTTCTCTGAGCAGCGTAAAGGGACCAAATCACATGAGCAAATCCATGGTTACCCCTGTTTAGCATTCAGGCAATGACACTTGGCTTGCTTTTCTCACGGCAACAACCTCCCTCCGATGCATTCAACCTCTTGGCTGTCCACCTTTCAACAAGTCTTCAGGTGGCTCATGGATAGACATAAAGAAAGTGAAAAGTCCTGCGTGTCATTGGTTAATTTTTATGCAATGATGACTGTAGCTGTTTACTTTTTAAATAAATGCCTGATATACAGTGCAACTGGCTGAGTGCACAGCCAGAAACAGACCACAGGAAATCTTTTTGACAGCGAGTATGGCAGAATTGTTAACATGGATCTACATTACGGTTTGGGTTTTTTTTTTAAATGAAAAATAAAAAGGTTGTGAGATCTCAAGGAGAAAAGCGGATGCTACAGAAAAAAACAAAACCACAACTGGCCGGTTTCTAAGAAGAGACATCTATGAATAGCACAGGCATAAATAACTTTTTCCATTTTATCTGAAGGATTATTGTGGCTTTTCACCCCAGTTTATTTCAGCGGAAGTAAAGACGACTCTGTAACACCAAGCAAATAAACCAGCCTAATACAAAATGTTCACTAGAGATAAGAAAGCACACTAGGTTATTTGTTGCTGTGTTTTTATATTTTAATTCTGTTCTCCTTTGATCTGTGCTAACACGAGCACTAAACTGACAGCTCAGGGTCACAATACGCACCCGGATATTGAAAGCCGGTCATGTATAAGGGAGTATCAAACTGTTCGTTTAGAACAAGTTACAAGCTTTGGGTAATCACTTCTCTGGGGTCTAGTTCCATCCATAAAGATAAAATGTTTACCAGCTTTTTAAAAAACTGGTAGATAGAGAAACTGTGTGTGCTCCTGTTTTTTTAAGGTGTAAACATCTGCAGCAGATACCGGGGTTGATTCTACTTCCAGTTACGGTGGTGTAACAAGAGTTGCTTCACAGACGGCAGAGGAATTTCAGCAGTAAATGAAAAAAGAATAAGGCTCATTGTGCTTTTAATTTTGTTTCATGTAGGCAAAAGGGGAGAAAATTGATTTTAGTCCCAGCCTTTTTTTTTCTCATACATGTCACTGATGCATTTTCAACCCTTGGAGAATTGGTGAATGTGGGAATACAGGCTCTAATACAAAACACTTGGCCTGTTTTCAGTTCCTAACACATACTCCAGAGTTCATGTTATGGTTATCAGAAAGAATCTATGAAAAATGAAGCTGCACACAACTGCAGACCATCAGCATGGCTTAACCCCGTCAGGCGGGGATGAAGCAGGAAGTGCTTTGTGACACTGACTGGCAGAAATACAAACTGATGAAGAAAACACGCGGCAGGAAAGAGGGTCTTAGACGGTGAGTTAGAGCCAGGGACATTCGCTACAACTATACTCTGCCAGGGCCAAGATCAGAGGAGCTTGACATACTTGTTAAAGGTTTCATCAAAAGGATTAGTTCCACCAGCTTTTTTTAACCTTTCCTGCAACACAATTTACCCAAAGGTGGCCGAGGGCAACAAGGGCTGCCCTGTGAGATAACATTTTTAATTGTACAAATGCCATTCTTGATGTCATAATCCCGAGGTTAATGCAGTTGCAGGTCCTGAACAGATGTGGTGTAGGCTGCCTCATCGTACAGAGAGGTGGCCAAGTAGGCAGTGAAAATGGCCACAGTTCAGCAAGGAGTTAAGCAACTGCCCTGGATGTTTTCCTACACTTTTCCTATGTATTTTTGCACTGTATTAAATGTTCTCTGCCCATATGTAAAGCAAGCAAACAAGCAAAAATATTGCTCATACAATGTGTTACCAAGAATCAACAGTCAAGTAATTATAGCCACTGCCTAACGGCACAATTCATAAACAGGGTGAGGTGAACCGTGAATGAATGAAAGAAAGAAAAAGGGGAAAAGCCCAGAAAACATCTGGATCTCACCATGCTAAATTTTACACCTTGTTGTACTTTAGCACTGCTGATTAATAAGAAATAAGTTTCCAAAGGAGACACCTTCTTTAAATTCAAATACACCTGCTAGATTTTAGCAGAGATCATATTTTGCACATTTTGAGAAGAATTTTCTGGTGGGTTTCTGGATTACGTACTCTCTTCCTCCTTAAAAAAAACCCCAAACATTTCTTAAAAGAAATGTTCAGACCGCACAGTTCAAAGAGAAAAGTTTTCTTCACTTTTAAACAAAGCAAATAGTTTGCTCCATGTGTCAAGCTGTTGCCTATGTCACCAGTCCCCAAGAAGAAAAGCATGCCTTGTTGATGTGACACAAGCATGTGAAGGTTACAGATCAGTTAAATAAAGGAACTGAATCTGGGCAAATAAATTTTGTGTGGGACCAGCTTGAATATTTCTGCACAACACTTCAAATATCTGCAGCATGGGACAGAGTAGTTCAGAGAAACTCATTCATTGGGGTGGGAATGGGTGAAAAGCAGCAGATGAGGGCACTCTCTGATACAGGGCAACCCCATTTTGTGTGTCAGAATTTGAGTTGTGTGTCACTAAGAGGTGCAGAAAGTTGGGTCACTGTCATATAGGCTTTAGAAAAGCTTGGGAAAATCAACAGTAGTCATAGTCTTGTTTTGTATGTCATCTGTGTGCCTACAAAAGAGGACTTGCCCCCATCAGATGCAGCAATTTTGATTCAGCATCTTCTGCCCTTAGACCTCACTTATCAGGGGTAACTGTGTGCTTCACAAGACTGAAGGGTATCTTTCCATGGATGCACCTTTCTCTGCTAATGACCACATCCTTGTATCTCACATATGGCTGAGGAATCAAAAGATCATTGGAATGATGCTTTGATTATCAGAAATATGGTTTAAATTTTGGACTTCTGGGTTATTAAATCCTCTCTTGAACCATTTCTGTTCTACATACCAGTATAACCTTGTGTGTCCATAATACAACAGTGAGGTACTAATGCTGTTTATTCTTGCAAGACATTGCACAGAATACCTCTCTTTATGCAAGCATGACTTCACAGTCAGTAGGGCTGAAATTGCCACACAAATCTCATCCTGAACTGCTCTGCACCTCTACACCTCGCAGCATTTGGCAAGGAAAGCCCAGTGTTTGAAAAAGATATGTAAAAGAGGATTATTCTTCCTGAATATGGGATAAGATAGGAATAAAGATGAAAATGATGATACAAGGAAAGGATTACTTAGTGCAGTGTAGCCAATTTACTCAAGAAAACTCATGGAATTGCAAATGGAAGGCATTATTTCAAATAGGATTTGGGGGAAAGCTAACAGGTGCTGGGGAGCACTCAGGTCAGATGAAGACATCTGCTAGAGACGTCAAGAGCACAAAGGTAACTCTGTGTCTGGGAGTAGAGGGTAGGATAAAAATGACAACTGAGCAGGAAATGTTAAAGACTGGGACTGCAGAGGTACATCCCAGCAAAGAAATAGGGTGTCAGATGGCAGAGTAAAATACAAACAGACACACAAAAACTGTAAATGCAGACACTTGTGAGGAGCCTGGGGAAAAAAAAAAAAAGAAAAAAAAAGAAACAGGTGCACTAGAAGGCTGGATGGCTGGCACAGAGGGATGATGACAACCTAAAAGCATTTCTGAAACGTGACAGGGTGGTAATATTAAGGCAGAAAACCCTTCCATCAGTCTTTATAAGTGAATGAGATGTCTTTTGAGATGCTTCCAAGCTTCTATACACACTATAGACTTAACTCTAAACTGCAAGCTGACCTGTTGGCTACATTGCATAGTAGATGTGACAGGATGTTTTCAATGACCCTGTGGCTGAAATATAGAAATGAACCAGTATAGTATAACGTATGGGCAGATCAGCTTGGACAGATGAAGCAATTTATATCAGCAGTTCTGTGAGCTTTTAAGTCACTGAAAGCTGATCTTTTTCCTTTAACAAATGTGTGACTATGTTTAGTCAACTTACGGTAAAAGCATACTGGATCATATATATTGATACATTTAAATGAGCGAAAAAAAAAGAGTTAAAAAATAAACTGCCAGAGCTTTTATGTAATATACTTTTGTTTAGTACAAAGACATAGAACCCTTTCAGTTAATCGCATGTTTGACCACCAATATCCTGTCTTTTGCAAGTAAATACTCCCACGTAAGAACTTGAAATAAGGCACTCCTGAGCATAGAAGCTTTCAACTAGTTTCAGTTTTCTTATCTAGGTTATTCCATGTGTTGGAGTTCATCTTTCTCACAACAGGACTTAAAAATAACCTGTGTGATGAACTTTAATAAAATGCAATAAACAAAGTAAACAGTGTAAATTGAAATTAAACACTTAGGATCAGTAGTAGTATCATATGATACAACAGGATTTATGAAACAGATCTCAACAAAACACTTGACTAGTTTCAAAAACATCTGTATCTAGGACGTGCAAATTCACACTGTCTACAAAAGAATTGGTTTTATGATAGGTGAGCACAGCTTTGCTCCTGATTTCTGTGCAAATAAAAGTTTGTAAGATAAGGATGATCCATTTCCACTAATTCTGTGGCAAAAGTCCCAGTTTTGGTAGTGGTACAGGACAAGGTGCCCACCCAAACACTCACAAGGTGTCCCAGACACCCATCTCAACCCAGAAGCAGGGGTACCTCCTTTCTGTAGGTGACTCTTGCTCTTTCTACTGTCCACGCAGGCAAAGGAACCTTAGGCACCTCTTGTGATTTCTGGTGCACTTAGGCGCCAAATTTTGAGTCTGAACCACAGTATGAAGTCCTCCATGTGGAATTCATGGCCAAGAACTGTCTCCTGGACAACTGCTATTCAACCAGCCATTTCTCGCAAGTGGCAGTCAAAAGAGGAAAGAAAGGCCTCATATTTCCCACATGTCCAGAGAATACTCTAACCCTGGCTCCCTCCTGCTGGCCTTTATGAGAACAAATGCAGTAAGGTTTATCCAGCTCTGGGAGTTGTTTCACAGCTGCAACCCCAATCAGCAGCAGGCGTTTCTTTGGAACCTCAAAGCCGGTGTTTGGCTTTCCAAAGGAGTGCCTAAACCACACCATCTAATAGGTATTTCCTTAAAGCTAGCTAAGCTTTTCCAGTCTATACTGACTTCCGTGGATCTGCTTTCTGGCACTTTCTCTCCTCATGGCTTGATTTCACTGCTGACAGAGACACAGATCCCTCTAATCTAATGTCAGCAGGCAGAAGGATGGATGTGTAATCCAAGCTGGCCCTCTTGGCTCCCTCTATGGTAAGCAGAGAGGAATTGGTGTTTTCAGACTGAGCCACAGCCCTTACCACAACAGCCCCATCTTAAATGCCAGGCTGGATCCACTTTTGAAAGGAACTTGTAACAGAAACAAGGTAAAAGGAAATTGTGAAATATGGTACCAGTTAGAACTTTTCCCAGTTTCTACTCAAAAACATGAAGAGGTTTTTGAACATTTTATGTAAATCTTTAACACCAAGTGGATGTAAATCAGTTGGTTCCTGTGGCAGTAGGATCTGAATACATTATCTTCCAGCTCAACACTATATAAGGCTTTCCAGTCCCAAACAATGAATATTAGAAATGGCAAGAGCCTCTGCAACTCAGAGCCAAGCTCTGACAATGTTTGAAATCAAGCTAAAAATACAGCCCCTGTCCAGATCCCAAACAAGGCAGGCAACAAATGCAGATGATTATAGGGGATAGAGTGGCAAGGATGTACAAATGTGCACAGCAAGACACAACATTATACACAGCATTGCTTCTTTCTTGTGCTGGCTGCTACTTCCTTTCCTCATATTTCCAGGAATTTCTTACTATTTTTTAGCTATTCTACATTCATCGTGAAAGAAGTTTTACCAAGTTCACAAATTCACATCAGACTGGGCTCAGCTGCCTTTTTCCAGGCTTGTGTCACGTCACTCATTAACTCAAATGACTTTTCATCAGTCCTTGTTGAGTAATGCAGTGCCCATTCAGGTTTCTGTTATAATTCCTTATTCACACTTTCTTAGCATGATACAAAAATTTCCCCCAAGCCCAGAGTCATCAGATCAGTCACTCCCCAGTTCTTTGTGAGACAGACTCCTACTTTAACTCTCCTTCCTTTGCAGCAGCAGTAGGAAGGAGACTTAAGTGCCCAGAGATCAGTGTTGGGAAATGCATTCTGTAATTTTGGAGCAAGTCCATCTTTCTTCAACTGATCTTGTTTCTTCATATAAACTAAACCAAAGATTGTTTAACCTTTTATTCACAAACCTCTAGTGGTAGATTTCCATAGCCTCTAGTCTGGTTTAGCATTTAGTCACCCCTTACGTCAGAAAGGCTTTTGACCAAAATAATTTCCCCTCTAGTTTAATAAAATTATTGAAATTATTATTTTCCCAGTGGACCTGAAAAGAAGGTGAATTTCCTCCTTTTGGAGGTTAAATTCAAATGCTATAATCACTCTCCCCTCTTCCATTGCATCTTCTTATGCTGGGTTTCAGCAAATAGTTCCAGCAAGTAAAAACTTTCACATATATTAAAGGTAGAAGCACCGTTCAACATTTAAAGAAGTCCCATGTGTGGTTTTGTGCTGTGGAATATTTTGAGGAACTGTTTCAAGTGTCTCTGTATTAACCTGGTCACTGTCTGGGTACCTTGACTTTCAGGTGAGAACTACTTTTGTTTGCTCATGGTAGGATATAACTTGTCTAAATATTAATCATCTAACATATAGTCAGTTAGCCTAAGCATATTGCTTGGGATACCCCTGAATGAAGGAGGGAAGAATCCCTGGAGAGACAGAACCATCCTTATTTCAGATCATTCCTCTTGAGTGGGATGAATTCATCACCCCTGACCACAGAGGAGCCTTAAAGGATGAGCTTAACTTGGAGTGAGAGAGGCTTTAAGCCTAGCAACCAACTCTGGGATCACAAATCATGCCTTTACATGTCTATTTCAGAAAAAAAAATGTGGTTTTCAAGCACAGATTTTTCAGGAGACACAATAAGAAAGTTTTTACCACTTTTCAACCCATGTCCTATGTGGTGCTGTAGGACATCAGCAATACAGCCCGATCCTACCCAAAGTATGTTGGGAGCTCATCCTATTTAAGGAATGTTTTTGCACAATTTTGCAAGCAGTAAATGAGTCCTGTAGCACTTGTGGGAATTCACATGGCCTGCATGGAAACAAGGAATGTGACACATTAAGTTACAGGAAAATCTTAGGCAAAAACTCAGGCTTAAAAAGACAGAAAATAAACCTTTTAATTGGCTCTGGCCTGGTGAAAACCAGGTTAGAAAATGTTTGGCTGCACTGGTAAATGGCTTGCTTCTTATAGTCTACAACAAAAAAATAAAAGGAAAGCAGCTCAGCTGTTTCCAAGCCCAGGAGGATGGTGCTGGGGAGGATATTCTCCCTGCTGATGTTCAGATACACTTCCTGGCACTGCACCCTGCAATTTAATTTAGTGTGAAACTGTGCCTTAAATTGTCAGTCTATCTCTGAATAAAGACTGGGGGATATGGTTTTGTAGCAGCACCGAGAGCTTCTTTCTTTCTTTCTTTCTTTTTTTTTCCTTTCTTTTTTCTTCTTAGTACTGAATGCAGAGAGGAAAAGGCAGGCAGATGCATGTCATAAATAAACCCAAAGCGAACAAAGAACAGATGTCCCGAGGAACTTGCTGTCTCAGTATTTGGAGCACAAAGAAATGAAGTAAGCACAGCCCTTCATAGAGGAAGTCCTTCACTTCCTCAAGAAGTTCGAACATGCCGAGAAAGCAAAACAATTTCACAAGGCCAGAGTATATGGGCTTCTAATCCCATGAAAGTAGTATATGCTCTGCCACAAATCCAGAGCCAACAGAGCTTTCCTTTAACACTGGTACAGTAGAGTTAAACCATGGGCCTAATACCAGGAAGGTTGCCACTTATCACTTAGGAATTCTATTAGAAAGTGTCAGGAGTTTTTTTGCAAAATTAAAGCAAAGATTAGACAAAATATATCCTGGTTGCTCCTTTTTCTCCCTTAGCTAATTCAATGCATTATAACACAGACAGATCTCAACATTTTTCAGACCTGGGCAACAACACAAGGAAAACCCATAAGGATTTCAGAGCACTGTCTGCTTCAAAACTCTGGTTTGTGATTATTCATACACTGTAAAAAACCTGTAACATAGAATGAAAAAATAGGCGGAACTCACCATACATCACAAAGAAAGGTTGTAGGATCTGATCTATCTACTCTGCATTGAATGCAATTGTTTTACTTCCCTTTCAGCAAATCCCCTAAAAGCAGACCTATGAGTGAATGCAGAATTAGGGATGTGGAGGAGAGCCAGACACCTCTGTGCTCCTGGGGCTGCTGCCACCCACCACTGGGGCTATAGGCCAGCAGCAGTGGGGCCACGAGGAGACAACAGCTGGGGAGGGAGGAAGTCAGAGGGAGAAACTGCTCCAAGCAGCACATCTCCAGCCAAAAACATTTACTGATAAGTGCTGCTGCAGTGCTGATGGTCTAGGAACATAGGCAAGGAAGGAGCTGGAAGGAGACATCGTATCTTTTATTAGTCCTAACCCCTGGAGAAAAAAATAAAGACAAGATTTCATAACCTAAAGCTGAGCCATTATATCTGGAAGTTGCCTATTTTTTCAGCGGTATCAGCGTCTAAATAAAACACATTGCCTCTCCCTGCAACTCTTGGTTCATAAGTATTTCCAGATCAGTGTTTTTAGCTATTACATTTCTAATCCAGCCTTTCAGAAAGCTGATGGGAAAATAAAAATTAAGAAGCCACCAATCACAAGTTGGAGGGAGATGTAAATAAATAAATAGATTTAAAAGTTGTTATAAGCCCAAGAACTACATGGTCCTTGCCAGCTGCAGTTTTTGAACTCAGGCACACACCTGTTTTGACAGCTCTCAGTCTTGGCATGTGCTGAAGAAAAGAAATAGGAGGGAGGTGGTAGCTGGAGTTTCCTGCTTGCCTGTCCTGGTGCCACAGCAACTGACAGACTGGAATGCAGACAGAGCTGGATCCCACTTCCAGCTATAGTGGAAGACGGCCAGGAAGCACAGCAAGGACATAGGATGTCCAGTGCACAGAGCCATGAGTCTTCGAGGTGTGAGTCTGGCCCCATTGTCACAGGCAGCTTCCCTCCTTGCACCATATGTAGGGGCTCTGTTCTTATTCTCACTAGACTGTCGCTCATGCTTGTCACCACATCCCACCTTTGATCTTTTCTTATCTTGCCTTCTCTCTGCATCTGCTTGTGTGCTCCTCTGCATCTCCTTGCCCCATGGCACTGCCAGAAGCCCCTGCCCAGCTCCGCTCTTGTCCCTCTGTCTCTTCCTTGGCACATCCACCCCAGAGCCTTGTTAGCTCTTGCTCCAGCTCTGGACAAGAGCTGTTGGGCCCATCCACAGCTCCTTTCCCACCAGCATGGCAGCAAACTGTTCCCAGGGCACCGCTGCCGTGCCAGGGGCCGGGGACAGATGGCTTCTCATCTGCAGGGGATGGCTTCTCCCCGCCCCAGGTCCTGCTCACCCCTCGACCTCCCTGTGCATCACCAGTAGCGGTGAGAGGCTGCAACCAGCAAAGGGAGACCTGTTGACTGAGATATATTAGACCACAGGCAACTACTTCCCACGGGATATCTCTTTTCCGCACAAGCCAGATTTTCTCACAGACAAAGGGTCTCTCGCATCACCATGAGCAGGGAGCAGTGCGCTGCAGTGGGAAGCAGAAGTGGGGGATCACGGGGGCCAATTCATCTCTCTGAGTGCAGTAGCAGTGCAAGAGGCAGGAACACGCCTTAGTTTTGCAAAGTGCCCAAGGAGAAACTCATAGCATTCTGAAAAATCACATCTATAACTATATGACCCCTTCTCTCTCTTATTTAAGCCTCTGCATCATCCTTTCCCCATACATACATCATCTTATGTATTATCACAGCTGAAGTAAAAGTATTTGCCCTACAAATGCCACAGAGAAAAGCTATAAATACCATTTATTCTTAGAGCATATTTTTATTTCTTCTGGTAGAATCTAAGTACTTTTTTGCAACTAGATTTCAAAGGGTTAACTTACTATGATATGGAAAAAAAATAAAATAAAAGCTTACAGCTCCTGAGATAGCATCAGTCTATTAAACATAGGTAAGAATATGAGAGCGAAAGAGAAGGGAACAGATATTATATATGTAAGGAAAATTAAAACTCAGGATGTTGGGCGTGGGGGGAATGTGCTTTGAAGTACAAAAGTTCCATTGTTAATGTGGGACAAAACCTCCCCAGTATGGGACAGAGATAAAAAGGAGGGAGTTTCTAACAGATCAAGGTCAACCAAGATATATGAATAACATAAATGCTATTAATCTCGTACAGCATGAATCAGAGAATTGCAGCGGGGTATAGCTGTGTGGCAGAGTTCATGGCATGAGTGTTTTATGCCACTTTGTATTAGATAATGAGCGTATTCATTACAGACTCCTACACATCATCCAAACTGGCAGAGAAGGAGCTTTAAGGAGCTTGAGAGAACAAATCAAAGAGCTGGATCTAAAGCTCGGAAAGGTAATAGGGATGTTCAAATACTGCCCCAAGTTTAGATATTTGCAGGCATTCATACAATCTGACTCTGCAGGAAATAGCGTGAGAAAGAAGCTCTTACTTGGACAGCTTGCTGCTTATTATTTATCATGCTGCCTCTGTCATAACAGCTGATTTTACCAATTAAATTTTTAAAAAATAACATAGAGCAGTACAGGAAAACACTACACCAGAAAAAGTCTTCCTTGCCTTTTTTTTTTCTTTTATTTCTCATGGCTGCAGATTCAGAGACACAAAGAGAATCAATTTCCATTTTGGAGGGCTTAATGTAAAGATCGTTGGGAAGCAAAGGACTGAGCTATACTGGAGTCAAAAAGCACATAACCAGATGTAATTCTGACTTCACATGTTGCATTTCCACACATTATAGTTCCCTGGAATTCCAGAGACACGTGTTCCACAGGAGAAGCTTAAAGAATAATTTATCTTGGGAAGGAAGGAAATGAAAATGTATACATGTGTGTATATAATTTTGACAACAATCTGCAACCAGATTGTTTGCAGTGGTTTGCACTTCCACTTATTTATTCCAAACAAACATTTTAAACTCAATGGCATGGATCTATGTAGCATGTTTTTCCTGATTGTTATGCTTTCAGATTTTTGAAATAAAGCTGAAATACAGTTGAGACCACATTAAAATTCCAAAACTGGCTAATTCTTTCTCCCTGAGGTTAGCAGGGTTTTCTCAGCATGAACCTAGACTTGCATTCAATTCTACATTTTGGTGCTATGTAATCAATGGAAAAGGGCAAGCCCCGTAATGGGGCCAGCTCTCCACAATGAGCACATCCAAACTTAAAAAAAGAGATTTTCAAAGAGCGGCTGGTTGTTTGTACGCAGAAGCATCTAGAGGCTGTGCTGCATTTGGAGCTGTTCTGCAGTACCCCACATACACATATATGTACATGCATGTATAAATACATGCTTTGTATGTGTAAATTTGCACTACCCATGCATGTGCACTTTACATACATATCCATACAACAAAAACTGCTTCTCTACCTGATCTCTAGGACACACATTTGTTTGAGCTCAGTGAAGGGAAGCTGAGGCAGGGGAGGGGAGGAAGAGAAAGAGAAGAAAGGGCTGTAATCGTTCAAGGTAAACCACCCCTCAGCAAACATCCGGAGACTGCTCAAAGGCAATGCCAGTACTATGATCCAGCTAATTTGCAAAATGGACTTAAGCAAGACAAGAAGAATAATGGAAGATCAAAGCGTAAGCAGCAGATGGGTTTCAAAAGTGTCAGCAGAATTATCATTTTGTGTAGGGAAAATCAGGTGAAGGCAAGATTCAGTCAAGATTCAGACCAACAAACTCTCCTTGTGGCTACCTATATCCAAGCAGACAAAGGATCCTGAAAGCCTGTACTGGACAGCAGCACTGAAGCCTGAGGATCCTACAGTCCCTCTGAGTCTCCCTGGCAAGCCTGGGAGCTTCCAGAATCCCTTATCTTGAGCACACTCCTCTCTGTGAAGAGGCACACATCTTCCACACTGGCTCTGCAAGCTGCTGCTCCACATCCTGCAGACCTTACCTCTACTGCTGAATATGACAGACCTGGGATATTAAAATGCTCTGCCTCTTGAAAGAGGTGCTTGCTGCATCCAGGGTCCCTTCTGGGCATACCTCTGGTGCCCTTAGTGCACAATTTTAGCTCAGCTGGTCAGAGCATGGTGCTAAAAATGCCAAAGTTGTGGGTTTAATCCCTGTATGGGCCATCCACTGAAGAGTTGGACTCAATGATCCTTGGGGATCCCTTCCAACTCAGAATATTCTGTGATTCTGTGAATGTCTCTGAAGGTGATTCAGGCTTCACCTACAAAGCTTACATAAAGAGCCCACGGTGAAAAGAAGTACCTTGCCACTGGAAGTATCTTGCCCTTCTCCCTGGGCACCTTACCTGGCAGAACAGGCCATCAAAAGTGTGAACTGGAGGAGGAGGAGTTGGGGGCAGAGAAAACCCTATTCTACAGGCTCACTTTCAGGACATAAAGCTGAGAAGGAGGAATCAGAAATATCAGACCAGCTTCCACAGTTTTCAAGTCAGTGCATGTCTTAGATAAGACCCATCCCCAGTCTCCTTCCATGCCCTAAAAATTCCTAGCTATACCAAACAGGTACCCTCAGGGAGCTGTTGCTCATACAGAGCTGGGCTGCTCTAGTAAGGGGAAACTAAGGCAGCCTCTATTTCTGTTGACGGGAGAAGCACCATGAGACGAGGCACAAGAAACGGCACATTCCCATGAAAAACTGAAGTGTGTCATAGCATCTTCTTTCCAGATGTGGAGAACAAAAATGTGAACGCTTCATTTCTGAGAGCAGCCCCAGAAAGCTGGGAAGGCAGCAAGGGACAGTTGAACGTTCACTCCTACCCCACCATACAGACACTCAGCCAGGGCACAAGAACAAACAAACAAAAAAATGGTAATATTCATAGCTGCATATGAACAGAGTTGTGAATACAACATTTGGGGGTTTTCAGTGTAATTACTACATTCCATGTGTTTGGGTTTGTGAGACCAAAAAACACCTCTCTCAGAGGCTTTTACCTCATAGTTAAATATAGTGGTGAAGCAGTTAACATAGTTTTATGCATCACCGTGTTGGCATGGGGTTTTTATTTTTCATTGGCACCATTTTATCCCCAGAGACAATAGGAGATTGTTCTCGCTGTGTGTAGAAAGGTCTTGTTCTGGCAAGTAGGGTTTTCCCAGTCAACAAGTTTGGAATCCTTGGTAAGGGAGAAATCGGCCGTGTTGGGACTGGCCTTCTAAGCACCTCCTCACCACAGCAGCCACTGTGCCATCCACTGCTCACAGGGTGCTGCAGCTCAGAGCCCCTGCCTGGCAGCCCAACGAGGTGAAGGATGGAGCACCAAACCCACAACCCTCTGCTGTACTGCACGTTACAAAGATGGGACAAAAGTCCAGATTGATCTTCTCTAGGCATAAACTACACCATAACTGCTAAAAACTACGTGGCAAGAAGAAAATACCTGTGCTTAGAAGCCATTCTCTTTGCTAAAACCCATAACATCCGTGTGAAAATAAAGGTTCTGATTCCCTGATTTGGATGCTTTTGTGTACCTCTAAAAGACACACAAGATTTTCTTTTTCATTCATCTCTTCCTGGTTGTATAAATAGTGCAATACACAGCTACAGCAGTCAGAGGCATTAGGGATAAGAAGGTATTTACATCAGAGATGTACATACGAGATTATGGGAGAATGATAAAGTTTTATCTCCATCTTTAAATAAATATTATGTTTCATCCACACCCAAAGTCTTGAAAGAAAGCTGTTTTAGTGTAAACAATTAACTTCCTGGCCAATCATTCAATTTTTTTGATGACTTGCTGCTGAGAAATTCAGATTCTATACTGTAGACTACACCTTACAAATTTTACTCAGTCAGATAATCCACCCCAAAATCACCCAGACACTGCAGTTTATTTGCAGTCATACCACAACATTTGGCAGGCTGGTATTTCAGTTGTTCTTATTTGCAGAGGCTATAAAGTGATTTAGTTGCTACCAGGTTTGACAGCAATTAGGAGCACAGGCATGAGCGATGGCAGCCTCTGCTGTATATTTCATGAGTGCCCACAGCTCAACGCTTCTGCAAAACATGCCTCGGATCTCAGATTACACTGGGAAATAAAGTCTCTAGTAGTTAGAACTGCAGTCAGCTTTCAAAATGTTTACTGAGCGTAAGGCAGTGCAAAAGTGATTACAAACCCAACGAAGCCCCCGGGCTCTGCGACAATAGGAACCGCCCAGAAGGTCAGAGCTGAACTGAGATCCTACAGCCACGACGATTTTCCAGATGAACTGAAATTCATCATCTTGCGGCAGACAGAAATGAAAAGCTATCTCCTTGCCCTGCAGGGATCAACCTGCAGCTGCATTCCCTCGCTGCCTTTTCTCTGCGAGGCCCAGCAAGCTATAGATGTATCAATAAATTCCTTGGGTTTCTTCACTTTACTTAAGTCTTGAAAATAAACCACTGAAAGAAATTAAAAGGCATTTTTTCAAAGCAAAATGGGACTTGAAGAGCAGTGTTCTCAACAACATTAAAACAAACCAAGCTGTTTTGGGGCACATTAAATGCTCAAGCGGCTGCACTTCAGCATTATCTGCAAAATGAAAGCAGTAGTGCTTTTATTCAGCAGCTAGCATGCTGGATTTGGGAGATACTGGTTCAGGATGTGGAATCCTTAGCAGTCATCTCATGGGAGAGGATCCTGCCTGCCCTGACAAAGCAGCCCTGGTCTGCCAAGCTCTGCTCCTGGAGCTGTTCCACTCTTTTGTATAAAGTAATTACTTAAATATACATCGAACAAAGAGAGAGGGAAATTACTTTAAGGCCTATCAGCTAGGGCACTCTGCTGGGAGATAAAGCAAACGAGTAAATAATTCATTAATGATGTTGCTATTTCAGAGACCTAATAAATTTTTATTGGTTAAGAAAAAAGTCATCATCAAGGACTGGGAAAATTGCCCCCAGACACCTTGTCACTTGGGGATGCTGTTTTGTCATGGCATAAGAGTCATGTTTCAAATGGATAGGGGTTGAAAAAATCCCCTGCAGGTAAAATGAGAATTGCAGCCTCCCCTGGCAGGTGTTTTAGCGACAGAATTTTTGGACAAAATGGGAAATGGAGTTTGTTCCAGGGCCTTGAAAAGGCTCACATCTTAAAAGAAGAGAATTGCAACTAAGGCTTTTAAGGAGCTCAAGTCAGACCACATCCTTAATAAATTAAATAAAGGGCAGAGTTCTTGAACTAATTGTTTTAAACACATCCTCCCTGCTTTATTTGGAGGCTCTGGACGCTGGGCAGGATACCTCTGGGTACCACCAAAGTCTGCTACAGCTCCTTTGCTCACTGGCACCGTAGCACAGGAAGAGGTGGAGACAGATAGCCTGAGAGCAACTTAGACACCATAAAAATTAATAATAAGGCCATACACTCCTTGAGATATAAAAAAGGAAGAAGACCAAGATGCTCAACAGTGCCACATCATACTCCCCAAGTCTTGCTGAAGCAGGAACTGGGAATGCAGCTTAACGAATCAAGCATCATCAGGAGTAATGACCATGTCTGTCATTAGACGGAACTTCATGCCCATAATATATTCAGCTTCAAACCACAGCAAAGAAAAGGAGGATGGCTAGCTCCAAAGGTAAGCTAATGCAACACAATGCATGTTGTTGGAGGATTTAAACACTCCTGCTGCAGAAAGTGGTGAAACAGTGCCCTGAGGAGAGCTCCTTGTCCCACTTCTTTCCTGGCCATGGAGAAGTCTCCCTCTGACTTTCAGAGCCTGAAAACTTTGCCATCTGTTCTCACTTGCAAAAAATTCTCATTTTATCTTTTCCATTTGTATTAAACCATTTTTAAACAGGAGAGGCTCAACATGCAGGCTGTGCAATAGTGTATGATACAGTTAATTTCTCTCGCCATCTAATGTTAACAACATATGGAGACCGGACTGAGCTGCCAAAGACATAAATCTATCCTTGCCTCCTGGTTTGTTCACTGAATCTCAGTTTTTTATTACTGTACATTCCTCCAAAGGACTTCACCAAAACACCTGGTGGGGACCTTCCAGAGGAAAGAATTTCACTCTCTTCTCAAAGAAAAGACTCCTCTTCACCCAACTCCCAGAAAACAGCCCACCTCGCATCAGTCTCCTTTCCCCGAAATCCAGATTCCCATTTCCGCTGATAAAGCACATTCCATTAACAAAAATGATTCATGTTTACAGTGTTATATAAACGTCTACAATGTTTCTTTAATGTTGTTTGACTTGTGGGTGACTTCAGAGCTCCTGATGGCATGGGGCATTAGTATCAGCTGGAGCAAAACCAGTGGCAGGCAGGTATTGTGCCAGCTTCCTCACCATTTTGCCAGCTGACCTCACTCCTAACACGCCAGTTGGCTGCTGTTCTCTTCCCATGCCAAACTATGCAGCGGTTTTGAGATGCATACAAATAAACTATCCAACACGCTGAATAAACCAATGCTTGAACTCAAGTCCCAGGACGAAGATATTTACACAAACCTTGAACTGTCTCAACCAAATCTGGGCATTTCAAGGACACTGGATATCACTCTCGTGGCTTTTATTACTGTAGAGAAACAGCAGATGAAATACTGGGATGCAAACTGTAATGACAATTTTATATAGAGCTGCAGGTGGGCTTACAGAGCAGCTCACTGGAAAACCATGGAAAAGGCATCAATGCTGTAGACTTGAAATGGGCATTTTTCTTTCACTTTCCAAGCACAACTTCAAGTCAAACATGGATGGTTTTGTCCTTCTCCTTGCATACAGCATTAAATGGTGCATTCTTAACTACATAGACATAAAAGATAGACTCTGCTTGCAATCAACATGTGCATCTGGTCTCTCACAAAGCCTCTATGCGAATAGTAAAATGGAACCAAATCTGAGATGTGAAACCCACTTCTGCCTCAGGTGAAACCAGACGCTAATTGATGCCTGCTTATTCTCCTCTTTATGTATCCTGTCTCTTTATGACATATGTAATGTACATATTTCATCTTCACTGTAGCACTATGAATATCTTTCAAGTCTGCCAGGGTTGAGGGGCTAAGCTGTTATCAGTACAGCCTACGAAGTCCTTTCTGTTAGAGCAAAAGTTAAGTATTTAAAGTTAACTAGTGGCATTTTCTTTGAAAAGCCTTTGCTAAGTGTCAGTGGAACAAATTTGACTGAAGTTGCCTGTGGAAGTTAACTCAGCACTATTTTCATAAAAAAATACCTGGCCATATAATCTTGAGCAATAATTCTTTTTTTTTTTGTATTTACTGGAATATCATATGATGAACTGGATTACTCATTATAAACTCCTTCTGCCATACTGTCTTGCACACTATGAACTCACCTAGATTTCAAAGAATGTGTAATGCTACATCTTCACTTTTTCAATCACTTTTATTAATTATATTGCTCTGGGTTTGGGGCTTCTCCTCCAATTCTAGTTCTTAATCCCAATTTCAGGAATACATTTTACCTAAAGAATATCAGCATGCAAAAGGTATTATTTCAAGGAAAGGTCTTTTCTTTTTATGGAGAAATTAATCCAGAGTTTGTGGTTGGAGAAAAACCCCAAACCTGAGAGCAGCAGGTGGAGGAGAAGGAAGCCGGGCTTGTTATACCCCATCCAGACAGACATTGGGATCTCTCCTTACAAAGCATGACATGACAGATCCCAACCTATTACTTTTCGGTGCTGGGACGCACTGCACCATTCACAAGCAGTGAGAGAAAGGACACTGTACGATGCAAACGCGATTTTATCGCTATGTCAACAACTGTGTGGGCCCCAGCATTCAGCAAGAGATGTTTGCATTGGACCTGAGAAGTTTCTCATGGGCGGGGCAGACAGCACACACCGCCAGTTTCACCACAAGGCCCCTGTTTGTTTTGGTGTCGATGCAGCAAGGTGCAGAAACACCGTGTCCAGCTGCAGTATTTCTCGGCTGGAGAGTTCGGGTCAAGCTCGCGCTGCCTCAGTTAGGCCCCACGGAGAGGGGACAAGGAGGAGGGGGCGGCTGTGGGCCAGAGAGCACAAGGAGCTGCCTCCCATCCACACTGTTTGCCAATGTGGAAAGGAGTCTCACAAATAGGTCACTCATTAAAACTTTATTTGGCTGAATTCAGGAAGCCTCCTCTCACTAGAACAATAACAAAATGAAGAAAAGCAAAAAAACAGGTTTTTATTGAACCTTCTGGGTGGGCACAAACACCAGGGATGAAGACAAAGCTCAGGTGAAGCGTTACCTTCCAGATACTCATCCAGGCCCTCAGAGAGCAACCGGTTATCCTCTATGCTTGTGCCAACAGGTCTTTCCATACCTCATTACAAAAAACCAAAGGACGAAAAACACAGCTAAAATATTAAACAAGTCACATTTTCTACGTTTGTTTCTTAACCAAAAACATTGATTGAGATTTAAAACAAATCAGGCGAAACCTCAGTCCCACAAAGAAAAGCACCTCTTCCAAACTCCACCACTCATCGAGAACAGGGGAACCACTTACAAATGCAAAGCAAAGATTATGTGCTAATGTTGGCAGGATTTGAGGCCTTACAGCTTGTGAAACTACCCCAAGTGTGGTCTCTCTGCCGGGGCAGGGCGAGTGTGTTCCGTAACACACCTTCCTTTCATAGTTGTTTGGACCTGAGGATATTTTCAGAGCTCTCTGAATCTTCCTTCCTTTGTACGGAAACTGCCCTGCCAGAAGATGGGATGTGGAGCGGAGGTGGGAGCAGGCAGGCACTTCTATGTCACACAGAATGGAAATAAATCTCAGCGTGCTCCTCCTGCTACCTGCCTGGAAGTCACACAGTCACAGCATTCTGACTTGCATAGTGGTGGTGAGGGTAAGTTTGAGCTTACAAGTGGTGTTACTCTCCCATTCCCCATTTTGGATCACTTCTCATTTCATGTAACAGATTAAAACATTCAGGCTTAACCTTCTAGATCACAAGAAAATCTTGCTTATTCTGGAGCCACTGAATCAGTTTTCCAGAGCTGAGAGGAGTCTCCCCTACTTCTTAAACAATATGGAGGTTTTTCTCAGGTTTTACCTATTGAGCTTGCAGCAAAGTACATTTGTGGGGTCATGAAAATAGGTTTTAAGGTTATGCCCACATTGCTCAATGAAGGAATCATGGATTGAAAGTCCACTCCAGTGAAGGAGTCATGGAGGCATGATAGTATTCTAGAGGAGAGTACCAACAGGCAGTATGACTGAGACTGCAGCAGGTTTGACTCTCCTTCCTCTTCTACTGTCTCAGTCCTCCAAACACTATCTCAGAAGTCCTGGGACAATTGAGCATTATATATATATGCAGCATGGATGCAGTCTGCTGCAGGTCTGCTGTATCTGCACAAATGCAAGCCGTTCTGAACCCCCGGCCTGGGTGTCGAGGATCCCTGTCTGAAGCTACACTGCACAGAGTGTCCCAGGCAGCCTCTGAAAAATCAGTCTAACTCGTGTCAGTGCAAGACCCTAAGCCCTACCTGGAAAGTGCTGCTTAGCTGCTGAGCAGCACTCCTGCTGCAGGATTGTTCTTCTTTGTGCCAGGTGTCTAAGCAAAACTCAGAACTGGGGGAGTTCTCGCTGTTACAGGGGAAGGATTCAAGAATCAAATGCAGCTGTAGGCCTAGGAGCACTTGCGTGACCCCTCAAAATCTCAAAATTACTCAAGTAGCAAATAATCCCAAAGTAACATTTGGAAAGACTGTTCATAAACTAAGTAAATGAGGGAAAATGAAAATTTTTGACCAGCAGCTTGCTGTGTGGCACTCAACACACCTTGCCAGCTCTATCATGGAAACATACAACCCCCACAAGCCATACCAAAAAGTAGCCTGGACATGGAAACTGGTTTCTTTGGTCTTTGTAAAGAACTCAGCCACTTTAATCACGACAAATACCAAAATACTGGGGGGGAAGGAGTCCCACAGCTCAATGGTATGTTTTGTGAAAAAAATTTTGACATTTGCATATTTGCTCCATTATGTCCCGACAATTCTTGGATCAGAAGGGAGCAAACAGCTGATCCTTATTTGCTTATGAAACAAAGTCTGTAGGAAAACAGGATTTCACAAAGCCCAAACCATTCCATTTGAAACACCACAGACTGAAGTTTATTGCCAAACACAAGGCAGGATCCGGGAGGCACCCAGGGGACTGGCAGCTCTGGAAGTTGTGGTATCCTCAGCCACAGGACAGATGTTCCCGAAGGGCAGGAACACTGGAAACTGGAAAATTGCACAACTGGATTTCGCAGAAAGAAAAGCAATTTTCCTATGAATGAGGAACTCTTCAGCAAGCTCCAGTGAGACCAAAAGCTATTGTTTCCTTAGGCACATTTTTTGAAAGGTACATTTTTGAAAGGCACTGAAAGGCGCAGTTTGCAGTCCCAGTATTTTAAATGCTGATTCTATTGACTCCATTTTGGACATATGGCTTTAGTTGGAGAAAAGCATAATTTGAAATTGCATTTCTTGATCTGGCAATAGAGTAATCCCTGGTAACTAGCTTAGACTAGATGGCAAATTAATGCAAACTTGTAGGCAAATGAAATTAGATTACATGAGTCGTGCGGCAAGTGATCCACCCACTTAAACCTACAGCTAGCCTGAAACAGGAATCACAGGAGAATACCCAGCTGCCATGTATTGAGGAAGAGGCCTCATGAGGGAGATAATTTCAGGAATGATTAAGAGTATTCACAGCATCCAGTGCCCCGAGTGCTACAATGCTTAAACAAGCTGGCAGGAAATAGTAAAAGACCCACAATCCATTTTCAGTGTTGGAAATGTGAGCAATTCATTAGAGTTTGGACACTCCTTCCCTCCAAATGCTTTCTGCCCTTCGTCACTTGACAGCAGAGCAGTTTTCAGGGCTGCTCAGTAATCCAGGTCTCTGGGTTACATTTCTCCTCATGGCAGGATTCCCCTGCCAAGAGAGCTCAGAGCTCCAGGGTGCTGTGGAAGGAGGCACTGAGCACATCCCTCATCAAAACTTGGTCAGTGATGACAACAAATGAGAATAATCAAGCACCGGGACAAGTCACCTATGTTGCGTGGAAAATCGTTGTGCTCTGGAGTTTCTAAGATCCATCTGACAAAGTCTTAAGCAATGTAATCTGAATTCAGCACCAGCCCTGCTTTGAACAAAAGCTCACACCAGACTACTTCCTGTGGTCCCCGCTAACCTGAATGACTGATTGTGCAGTGAGTGTGGAATCTACTAGTCCAAAGGAAAGCAGGTAAGAAGGTGCCCAACCCTGTAACCTAGCTATAGCACTCAGGAGCTGGGATTCTTTGGAAAGGTGATTTTTATTTATGCTAAATGTAGAAATAATCCTGAAAGCAGGAATTCAGGACAAGAGGTTGTACAACCAAACAATACACCTAAATCTGGCTTCATAAAGGAACTTAAATGTAATATACATCAGACTGATACTCATTTCTCACAATCGTCAAAATAGAACTCGTTAATACGGATACTCGATGTGCTGAAGAGCGTGATGCTCATGCCCAGCCTGGCCCCAAAGGCAACTGCTTCAGCCTCACCAAATCCATTTTACTTGCGTTACAATAAGCCATGTCAGACCCGAGCTGGCTCCATATCTAAATTTCTGCACCATAATTCCCAGTAGTCTTGATGATACTAGTCACAGTCTAGGAAACTAAAGATGGCTCTGGATGAAGCTAGATCAGTTGCAAAGGACTTATTAGCTCAGGACCAGGGACACTGGCTGTGGTAACTTTTCCAAACTCAAACCTAAATCCAAGCTCTTAGCATGGCTGCTGCGACTAAACAGATCCAAGCACAGACTTGGGCGCCAAACAAGACCAGTGCAGGTGCCAGTCCGTGGGATTCACCATGCAGATAAACTGCCTCTGGATAGCTGAGAGTTAATAGTATGGTATCTACCATTTGAAGAGCAAAACAACTCTGTACTAATTAGGAGTACAAATAATACTGGACTGAATTCTGTGCATTTCACAAGCCCCAAATCTAGATTAAATCACACACATGATTTGTAATGTGAGCTGTTTAATCACTTTTGTAACACAGATGTTCTATAATTAGAAGCTCTAAAAAAGATGCAGAGTTGTTTGCTGAGCTAAACACCTGTGCAAGGATTAACACAGGCATCAAAAAAAGAATTGTAAGAAATCCAAGGAAATACATATGCAAAAATCACCGTTACCACTACATTTAACAGTTTAGGGCTGAGATGAAGAAGTAATAAACAGTTTGCTGAAACTTCTAAAGCAAAACAAAAGCAATCTTCACTAGACCTTTTACTTTAAAAAAATCAAAAAACCCACACACTCTCTTTCCTCTTGATAACTTTAATGTATACTGCCCACACATAAAATACAGTAAGTCACTTTATAGATAGGGGCCACAGACTATTCTATATATAGTATTTATATAGCCCAAATACCATGAGTAAATCTTTACAAAAGCCACAGGGAAATAACAAGAAATATCAAAAATGCTGTGATAGCATTTACAAAGTTTGTTGTAAGAAATCTTTAAAGGTCATCTAGTCCAACCACTCTGCAATAAGAAGGAACATCCTCCAACCTGGCCTTGGACATTTCCATTACAATGCATTCACCACCTCTCCAGGAAACCTTTCCAGTGGTTCACCATCCTCGTAATAAAAAATTTCTTTCTTAGATCTAGTCTAAATTTAATGTCTTTCAACTTAAAACCATTATCTCTTGTCCTATCACAACATTGTTAAAATATTTATACCCCATCTTTCCCCTAGGCCCCCTTTAGGCACTGGAAGGCTGCCATAAGAGTTCCCTGGAGCCTTCTCTTCTCCAGGCTGAACAATCCCAATTCTCTCAGCCTTTCCTCATAGGAGAAATGCTCCTATTTCCATATTAAATGTGAAAATCAAAGTTAGAAATAAAATAACACTGCAGCATAACAAATTTAATATGGTACTCTAAATTTTTCACTCACTGAAAAACGTATTATATTAGACACGATAAATAAGAAGTATTATTGTTCTGGTCTATGTTCCCCCTACAGCTGTTGCTGTTACTGAAAAGCTAACATTTCTAGTAGGCATTCATTCTTTAAAAAAAGCAAGTTTTATGACTAAAATGGTAATTCTTAAGCAGCCTGTCACAAATCTTACTGACTCTTTGCACCAGGGAGTTGCCCAGAGTCCTGCCAAGATCAGGAACAAGTGTTAGTGAATGCATCACGTGCACCTCTGAGATTTTAAAAAGCATGCAGGGAGGGAACACACCTTTTTCAACCCTAAACTTGTGTAGGTACCACACTCCGCAAAAGGTAAGGAAGGCGCCAGCATCATGCGATTTGTGACAAAATACAAAGTTGACAACACTGATTTCTTCATTAATGTACATTTCAGTGTTGAAAGAGTTGGGTCCACGACATATCCGGAACACAATGTGTAGCAGCACTCACCATCCTTACGAAGGAGGAATTGGGCAGAGACCTGAGCCCAGTCATAAATAACCTGATGAGTCCAATATATGATGTCAGCTTTCAGGCAGAATTCAGGAACATTTAACTCCCGAATGTGTAAACTTCGTTTCATAACTACAGGGTTATGCTGTTAGTGCTTCCTGCACTTAACATACGTGAGTTTACTGCAAAAAAAACCCCCAAACCACCAAAAAAACAGCAAACAAACCAAAAAGCCAAACTCCAAAAACTGATTTCTCAGGGGAAAAATAACAGCACTTGAGAATCCAAAGTACAGTAGCATTACAACTGACTGACAATAACTATTTACACTAGAAATTCCTTTGTTGCTTAACCACAGCATCATACTCTTCTCAAAGAAACAGCTTTTAAATTGGGATCTGATTTACATTTCAGGTAGAGATGGCTATTGATTTAATCTGCAGAAATTATTTCCATTGTTCTGTACACAGAGAAGTGAACCAATAGTGCTGTCTTCAGAAGTTCCTTGTTTCTAGAAGTAGAGGTAAATTTGATTCATCAAAAACAGCTTGTCATTCTGTAAGATAAAAAACCCTATACAGGCTTTCTATGAAAATTGCAAGAGATCATGTCAAATTAATTTAAAGTCAAAGAATAATTATAGAATCATACATGGTTTGGGTTGGAAAGTACCTTAAAGACCATCTAATTCCAACCCTGTTGACATGTGCAGGAACACCTTCAACTAGACCAGGTTGTTCAGAGCCCCATCCAACCTGGCCTTGAATGCTTACAGGGATGTGGCATCCACAGCTTCTCTGAGCAACCTGTTCCAGTGCCTCACTACACTCACAGTAAAGATTTTCTTCCTAATATCTAATTGAAACCTGCTCTCTTTCAGTGTGAAGCCATTGTCCCCACACCCCCTGATAAAAAGCACCCATCCAGCTCTCCTGTAGGGCTGCGTGATGTCAGCAATGGTCCCACAGGTGTTCATGCTACCAATTACATGATGATTAGCACTGGCTTTATCCCAGTAACACTTCCAGCAGTAAGACCAGCAGACTGTGCTCAAATGACCGGAGAAGATACACCTATGACTTCAGACTCCAGGAGAAAGCTGTGTACAACAGAAGGAGCAGTGGACTAACTGGCAACACTTCTGCAATTATATCAAACTACCAGACTCAGTTAATGAATGCATCCAAGTGAAGCATGCTTTACAGTGATTTAACTCATAAAAAATTTATAGCAGCAGGAGCCCACGTTCCATGTGTAACTGGGCATTTGGAAGTCACAGGACTACACTATCCTAGAAAATTAAGGATGGGCATCTGTGCAGCAACGTATACTGAAGAATCAATGAAGAATTTCTCATATTACACTAAGAGCGCCACACAAACACAGTGTTTCTTTGACCACAAGAAAGATTAGGAGTGAAGACTACAAGAACAGAAGTAAAAACATGGGGATAACTGTAACCATCCCTCAGCGTGAAAGAACCAAAACACTTTTAACTTTTTTTGAATAGGCACCATTCTTGTTTACACATTAAAAAAGGAACAAGAGCTGGAGATCTGATGCTGTTTGCAATACTTTTAAGACTCACTGCATTCCACTTACCTCAAGTAGAAAATACACCACAGTAAAAATCCAAGAAAGCTGACTTAATTTCATTTCAAAAGGGTTGAGGGGGAAAGGCAATTACATATCAGAAATGACAATAAAAAATTGATGTAGGGGCATACAAACCATCATTGCAAGAAATAAAAATATACCCTTTGGAATTGCTAGGTGCTTTATTTATTGACTACAACCAACATGCATAGAGCAGCCTTCTGCTCATCCTTGCAGGGAGCACAGCCAGTGAACAGAGAAAGGAGAACGGATGTGGAACTGGAAAGCATACGCTAAGTAGAGAACATACAGATAGTAAAAGTATACTCAGAATTATAAAGAAAAAAGATAAGGATCTCTGGATGGTGGAAAAGAACAACATACACTGGAGAAACAACACCCTGGACTCTGCTGTTTCTGGGTAGCTGTGCACATGTTAATCATGCTAAAGCATGATAAGAAATATTTTTTTTTCCCTTATTCAGAGATAGTAGTTTCCATACCAGAGGTTATTCATCTTCTCTCCAAAAGTCCAGGAAGCTACCTATAGTCATTTCATTAGATGAATGTTTTTTGCTCAAGTGAACAGTTTAAGTAACTACACAGGAGAGACTAATGCAGAGTATTACCGGAAAACATTCTCAAAAAGTGGAAGAGAGATTAAAAGGTTTCTGATGTTATGATAACACATGAACAAAGCCACTTTTCCTCACCTGTTGTCATCATTCAGAGGGAGGGAAGCGGATACAGAAAGAGTAGGGTGTTGAAATCAGGTCAAAAGGTGTTGCAGGATGAGGACCGTGTCCATACTTTAGGTGAGACAGCAAAGCGGAAGCTTGGAGACAACCTCTGCTCTGAAAGAGGACTGAAAGTGTGAGTGACAGATCATTTCTGAAATGTGTTAATAGAGTCCCACAGGCTACCCGAATCACATTCAAGATGTCAGTCTTCCTGTGGTGTCTACACCAATAGAAGTAGATGACAAAACAAGAAAAATTATGATAATGCCATTTCCTCAAATAAACCAGATTTTTCTCTCCCCAACCCCCCTCTTCAGCTGTTTTTGCCCCAAGCTCCAAGCCTTATTTGCATTTATATAAAATCTGTTTACAGTCAACTTCACTGTGATACTGGAGCTTCTCCCCCTGCACCCCCAAGACACAAAGCAAAGCTGGCCAGGTGTCTCTAAACCACAGAGCCAGCTGCTCCAATCCAAGCTCACAGGAAATAGCAAGGAAAATATGCAGCATTTGACACATCTGGAATAGATTGCAAAGTCTTTGAAAATAGTGTCCCAGTTCCCTTCCTCCTGCTGATGAGATTTCAGGCTCCCAAAATGATGCATCAACTATAGAGGATTAGATAATGTGTACATTTTTAACCCTACATATTCTGACCAAATAAGAATTTTTCCAAGGTACACAAAGTATCTGCATGAAGTGTTCTGTAAAATGCATGGACCAAACAGATGTAATTCTACCAGAAGTTGCTACTTAATATGGGAAAATTGATACAGTTGAAAAATAGTACTAGTTGGTTTCAGTAAGTATAGAACACGAAGCAATATTGCCTGCTTTGCATGGTTGCACTAACTCCTTAAAATAAACGTCCTCACAGTTCATTGCCATAAAATATGAGATTAAAAAGCACAAGGAGGATTAGTTAGTACCTACTTTGCCAAGTAATTTGTCTGTAATTCCAGGTTGACACAAATACTGCAGTGTGCATTTTTCGACATGAAGTACAAAAAAACCCAAAAAGCATTAAGTCTTAATTAGCAAAACAAAGCAATGCTTTATTATTCGCTTCTTTTTCATCTGGACAATGAATGCAAAAGAACACAGAAACCAACAGAAGTTTAGAAGGAAATCTCAATAGGATATTGAACATAATACTTAACTTTCTTCTTTCCATAAAAAGGTGACAAGTAGAGGTGCCCCTAAAGTTTTAGCCACTATCAGTTATCTCTGAAAGATTAGGAAAATGAAAATGTTTACATATATATTTTTTAAACATTCATTATAGACACAAAACTCAATACAGCACTAGCTTAACACAACATAAACCTCACTGTTCTTAATGTAAGTAATAAAAAAGCAGAATTCTAATTAAAAAGAAAAATGGAGGAAACTATTTGTACTTTTTTTCCTCAAAGGTGCAAGCAACAGCCAATGTATTTTTGCAACTGAGATTCCAGTTGTACAAAGGACTGAGAGATGTCTTCTCCTATTTGAAGAAGAAGAATGAATTTCACAAACTTTAAAAGAAACCACACATGCATGAACAGTAGACAGTACCCCTTAAAGAGATGATATTTATAAGAATGTAATGGTACAGCTTAAATGAATAAAGGGACAGATAAAACACACAATTTCTACTTTCAGAGCTTTAAGAGATTTTTTTTTCCTTCATAGATTACTTCCCAAATTACCTTGCATTTAAACTAGTTTGTTCTTATGAAATGGCAAAGTATTTATTCTAAACAAGCATTACAAAGTAGTTGAATGATTTTTATTGAGAAGCCCTCAGTGTGGATGTTGCATTTATAGTGACCTCAAGAATGCAAACCTCCAAAATTACATCTACTACTAACTAAACCTTTAACAGCCAATTAACAAAAAGTATGTATATAGCTCTAAGTTAAACAAAATTTAGAGAATATGCTGTTACAAAATATATTTTGACATATTTCCTAAGAAGCAATTAAAACAGTCATTTATGCAGAGTTATTTACAGGGGACTCAAAGTGTATCAGTTTTAGCACAAACCAGTATATTGGTTTGAATTCAATAAAATATTGGTGAATATAAGTTTGTGACAAGGAACTTTGGGGTTTAGTAAACTTAAAAATGTTCTATACAATCATTAGATGAATCTAAATTATATAAAAAAAACCTGTCTGAACTGGTTAATCTGAACCATTTAATGCATTTCATTGTACTCATAAGTTCAGATCACCAAGTCAGTGGTACATACAAGCTGTGAAACAAGTTACCACTCTAATCTTTCAGATACAACAAGCACAGATTAACTGAGTCTGACTGTACCTAATCTATACTTACAGATAGTTTGTTCTTACTTCAGTACTATCTTTTTAACAAGCACATATACAAATGTGCTAAAACAAAAGGCAGCAATTATAAATATTTACTAGAATGACCAGAACTGGTACTTGAGTATAATCATCCTGCCATTCATTTTTTGAAGCCATATTTTCACTAATTTGTCTTCTGGTTTTAGTAGTCTTCTATCTTATTAACTTGGAGGGTTATGGATCATCTGGAAGTTTCACACCAGCACAGGAAAGGAATGTCTGTTCCATGCAGTCTGGAGATAAAAAAAAAAGTTGTACTTCTGTTCATCGCTGTGACTCACCAGAAGCAGCATTGCTAAGTGATCAGCAAACCTGAACTGCAAGCAGAACAGCAGCCTCCCCACCCCCCATGTTAGGATGGCAGAAAAACCCCAAAAGGTCACTGTTATTTTGTTATGATTTCAAAAGAACACCTGAGAATACTTTCTAAATGTAGAGATGTTATTTTTTTATTTATTAAAACTAATAATCAGTGTAGAGGAGCCACTGTAGAGGAACTTACTTGTCTATGCAAGAATAAAGACATTTTAATGTGATAGCAATTAATTTGTTTCAGTATTTAAGATGCTTCTAAAACATAATATTTATGTGTTCATCTCTCTAAACACTCCCAGACCTTATGAGCCCACAACCTGCACACCTCAGTGGTGCTTACAGGTAAAAAAAAATTCAAAGCCACTGAACTTAGACAGGACAACTCATTAACTTCAGTAAATGCTGGGTTAAACAGTATTTTGTCCTGATGCAGAATTTTAACTGCAGAATAGCAAGGAATCCCAGACTGCATTATCTTACTTTCTTACTGTTCTCTTCAAACTACAGTTCTCAAATACGATTTAGTCCTAACAACTGTTTTTAAAATAGTATTTTTAGACTTTATTGTACTGAAAGCTAACAGATATTTTCAGTCTCACCTCAACAAATTTCGGTATTCTGAAGAGATTACCACAACACTAAGAAAAGAAGCCATATGTAATTACCGCAAAAAGGCAATGCTGCCACATATTTGCCAATTTAGATTGGTTACTAAAAGGCAATATAGGCCTCAGTTAATTAACTCACTGCATAATATGGAAAAAATGGCACATTTAAAAGAATTACTATGCCACAGTTAACAGATTTTTTTCATAATCAAGTGCATATTGTCTGGCACGCATTCATCATTAGCTGGTTTTAAATGTTTATCACTGTCTTATTGATCCTGTGACCAATACTGGAGAAAATTTATAAAAAACTTTTTTTTTTTTGGCCAGCAAACATAGCTTCTCAGGCATGCCAAAATGCAGTCTTTAAGCACTTTTAGTAAAGGGCAGAGAAATAAAAATGCTACAATACTTATTTCCAGGCTTAAAATTATCTTGTAATGCAATTTAAATAAAAAAAGTTGAATGCAAATAAAGACCCCTGGTTTAAGTTACATAGTGAAGTCCAATAAATCCACTTAACGGATAAATAGTATTAAAAAAAAAAAACCAGTGGATATGTGCCAGAATGATTAGTCAGCTACCTGAAGGATACATAAAGCACATTGTTGCATACACAATAATCATACTTGTACATGACTGTCTTAATCCAGTCATGTAAAGAGAGACAATACTAAACTATTGTTTGCATCTTCAGACCCATGTCAATCAGATTTAATATGCAGGCAGATTAGTGCTTCCTAACTTGCTGACAACAGGTTGACTACTAAAGCCGGTTTTCCAACACAAAGGACAGTATCCTGACAGCAGCAGATACTGTTTCTTAGGAAAAACAACATGTTCTTCTTAATTTTTGTTACTGAACATTAGTTCCAGGGAAGATCGGAGGCAATGAGGATGCATTATTTACTTTCAAATAAGAGACTTCACACATCTCCAAGCCATGAAGAATATATATATAATAATCATGACAGATATTCAAAAACCATGCAACTTCTACTTCGTGACAGAAGTTTGATTATTTACTTTTAATATTTCATTCTTTATTTTCCTGAGAAAGATAACCTGATCACTAACAATTGCTTACCTTCAGTACAAGAAAAAAAATCTTGTTCTGTGAGCAGCTGCCATGCTTTCAGACATATTTCTGACTTTAAGATAATTAACAAAGCCTCGAAAGAACAGAAGGAGTCCTGAAAGTGTAGAAAATGCACGAAATTCAGTATATTAACATGTATACATACTATCTCATATTATTCTTAATAACATAATTTTTAAAACCTAGCCCACAAAGTAAATTGAAGTCTTTATTTATCATTCACAAATTCAACAAGCAAGTCAGCTTTTATCTTGTGATGCAAGGATTCTGTTATACGGAAGGCTTTTCAGAAATGTTAGCGATTTTCAGTTCAAGTATCATCTGCTAAAAAGACTGCACGAAAATACCTATAAAGAAGAAAAAAAATCCTGAAAAGTAAAAGAGTCTGACTTGCAAGTTCTTTTTAAGTAGAATTCTCAAAATAGATTTCTAACGTCTTAGAAGGCTACCTGGCTCACAAAATGTACCTTTAGCAATGTGTACAATAAATGTACTGCAAGGCAAAAGAGAAAAAAAAAAAAAAAAACAAAATAAGGATTGCTCTAGCAAGAAGCCAATAATGAATTATAGTAGATTATGACTTGGGATTTAACCATCTGTGAAAAAACACCTGTCCAAGAGGAGGAAGAAAAATTGCCAAAGAAATTTACTCAACATATGTCAGTATTACAGTTTTTGTCAACTCCACCTTTCAAAATCTTTTAAATATTTTTATTTACATTTCATTGCATCTGAAAGAATATTTCAGCTAAGAGGAAAAAATATGTACACAATAGTCACAGAGAAGTTACACTAGCAATAATGGTACCTTGAAGGTATATGCTTATGTGAATATACACATGTGCATTAAACCACCAAAGGTTCTAATGAAAATCTAAACTGAGGTTTTACAAATTCAGCAAAGGATTTAATTCTTTTCTTTCCTACATGATGCACTTTTTCTTCTTGCTGTCATGGATGAGCCCCTGATTTTTTCCAATGATCATATCTTCTCTACATGATTTTTGTTCATGATTTTTTTAACTTTCCTTTTGTTTTTTTAAAACAAAGCTTCATTAGGACATGCATGCAAGCAAAAAAAAAAAAAAAAAAAGACAACAGAGAATGCTCTGCTAACCCGTGGAACTTCAACTAAGCTGGACACATTTCTGTGATTAAGGTGAATTCTTCATAGAGAAGAAAGCAGTAAGATCTTGACCACAAGTCTACTACAAAACCTGCTACCCAGAGGCTACCTCAGGTAGCCCTCCTTTCAACTGAAAAGAAACTGAAACAGCAAAATGAGGGTAGGCAGCTCTTTAGCTGCTTGATAGCATATTTTCTACATTATATATGCTGGAAAACCAGTCCAAGGTCAATCCATATTTTACATTTCTCTGTTAAGCAAAGAAAAAAGCCACCCCACCTTCCATTGTGTTCCTCAATAAGAAACATTGGCTAGCATTTAAATTTAAAATTTAGAATTGTCTCTCTCCAATTTTTTCCCTGTACATGACAGCTCTTTGGAAGTAGACCACTTTGCTTTCCCGTGACGCATAAGCAGATTTTTCCAGATGCTGAAAGAAGGAGAGCAGAAACAGATCGGTGAACACCAGAAGAGAGGAGATGGCAGTAGGTGGGCTAAAGGATGTCAAAGGGCTATGTAAAAGAAAGGCTCCAACTCATGCACTTCTGGAGAGACGCTGGACATACTACTTTGTGTGCTCTAAGGAAAGGTTATCGAAAACAACAAAACACAGATCTGGTTGGCAGTGTTCCCACAATATGATAACACTCCTCCGTGTCCTGCTAAGTAGCTTTTTTGGGTTGAATCCTTCTGTGGGGTTCTAGCAATCCCACACAGACACTTCACCAGTTTAAAAATATTGTTGGCACGTTTCATGCAAAACATACATAAGACAAGGGAATGCTGACTGCTGGATGCACACTGTATGCCTCAGAGTGACTTTTATTCCAAGGCATATCATAAACTTTGTGATTTAAAGAAAAAAATAAAATATCTTCAAACACTTCACACCAAAAATAAGGCTTTCCCAAATTAAAGTGAGCTACTTCCTGAACATGTGCAAAAGACTAGCAAAAAGAAAAACTACAGCTTTTTTCATAGACATGCAGGGGCAGGGGGAGTGCTAGGGGAAGAACACTGTTTTCATCCTAGTGAAAAAAGGTATAAAACCTCAGTCTCAGGTACCACACGGCTTGGTCTTAATTAAAGACTTATCTGGAGATGTTTGTGCCTGCTAAGTCATTTCACTTCAATGTCTGTTTGTGCCTGCAAAGAGCCTAATTCAATACAATAACCTCAAACAATACAAAAACATTCAAAGGACCAATGCTGTGATATGTTAAACCTTTGCAGTTTCTACGTATTTCAAGCAACCAAGCGCACCACAGCAGAGCAAGGTGAGCACTAGAAAGTCTGATGAACGCCCTTGAACACTACTAAAAGGCAGATAGAGAAAGTTTTAGGTAATGCTGTTTCAGATTTTGGCATTTCTTGCAAGATAAATAGGAAGTCACAAACAGTCAAGATCTCAGAGTTGGTATTTTTTCTTAATTTACTCAACACTTCATTCTAACATCTGCTGTTAGCCACTTGACTCGATTGACTCAAAGGGAAGAGTGCCACCTACTGAACCAGCAACAGTTTAGCGTGCGTCCAGAGCTGGAAACAGAAATTAAAATGCATAGCAGCATTCACTTCCGTAAAACAAAATCATTCCAGATTCCATATTCAAATTACAAAATCCACAGCTGGAGAAAAGGTATTGGTGAGTGGGATTTGGAATACCCTCATTAAAAACAAACAGAAGAGCAGAATTTGACGTGCATAAGACTTTGAACACGGGCATGCAGAGCTCTTAAGAGAAAGCTGACATCATGGGACCACTGTGATTAGCAAGCATGAAGCCATTCTCTCATCCTACTGAGCAACTGCTGATGCAGTTTGCATTTCAAAGGACTCAAAAAGGACATTTTGTGACCCGTGCACAAGACAGCAAACTCCACTTTCCTGGGTTCAGTCACATTTCTTAAAATTACAAGTCTTAGTTTTACACATAATCACTTAAGCAGAACAAAATTTTTTGAGCTGAAGGGTATTTGAATAGTCCACAGTTCACACAATAACACTACTATGGTAACCAATAACCTCATGAATATTACAGAAATAAAAACAATGCACAAAACTATCAGCAGCTAAGGAAAAGCACATAGCTAAACATGTGACAAAACTCTTATTTACCATGACATGATTCATCTTTGAGTACTTCCACACCAAAACAGAAATGAATTCAACTGCCACTTACCAAGTACGAGAAATATCCACCAAAGCCAGTACTGTCCATTGAAATATCCAGTAAAGTAATCTGAAAACTGAAATTCATACATGAGGCTTAGCTGTAGTAAGATAGATGACTAAGACATATTTAATGCAAATAGAGAAAGCACAGAGGAAAAAGCAAATTAAAATAAAAGTAATGTATCCTACTAAAATGCAAAACTAGTATTTGTGCGGCAGTTTAATACACAAAACACTTCTAGTGTCAGTTGATTTGTGGCAAAGTAATTCAAAATATCTAAAAAATAAGTGTGTGTGTACCTACGAAAATATATATATATATGTGAAAAAGGCCCTTGTATTACTTGCCAGTAATCCAATGTTTTTTATTATAATGAATCACCACTTGTCAATTTTCCTTTTTTCCCCCAATGCCTGCCATCCCAAACACATTACAGCAGCCTGCTGCTTTAGATATTAACACGAAAAGCCACATTAGTTTAATCTTATCAGACAGGGATGTTCTGCTGACCTCGCAAAAGAAGAGCTTTTGACCTTCTGTATACCCCCTACTGTTAATCGCTGCCACAAATACCAGCCCCATAAAGACCCCCAACTCATTAAAGTCTTTTCATTTTCAAACCAGCATTCAGTTCCCAGCAGTGAGCTGAACACAACTAAATGAACCTTGAAGGGCCATTTCGACTGTTCCTTCGAGTGACCACGGAAGGCAGTTTTGTCCTCCCTGTGATGTGGGAGGCAGCTGGAGGGCAGGGTGTGATCGTACTGGAGACAGGTATCTGTGCCTTTACCAGACTCCAGACTTCATGCTTCACTGATAAAAAGGCTAATCAAATGTCTCCAAAACCCACACAGAAAGTAGAAACGTGGAGATGTGTGAAAAGCTGCCAGAAGGAATAAAATAACCTACTTAGCAGCTCTGCAGACTTTCCACACACTTCCACCCTGCTATCATTCATTATGTTTACCGCATCCTGACAGTGCTTCCCCTTTGACCTTTCTAGGACATTTCAGTATATCAACCGGGGTGGGGGGAGAAAAAGCCCTGCATGAACAAAAGAATGGCAACAAAAACAACAAAACAAAAAAAACCCAACAAAACAAAAATAACCAAAACCAACCAACCAAAAGATACTGGGCCACATATGCAACCAGATAAAGATCCAAGACATTTAAAGTCTAGATATAATAGGCTTTTTTCTTTAATTAGTCCACGCGTTTTCCAGAATAAAGCCAGACCATGTGAATTCTTGGAGGGTTTAATATTATATACTCTATTCATTTCTATCATCACAGAAAAAAATAGCAAGAACAGAATTGCTAAGTTGAACTAAAGAATTGGTATTTACATTACCCCTATATTAATACTCAGTTCCTAGAGTTTTGACAACACATGGCCACTGATCCCATCTCACTTGTCAGTATTTTCAATTCAACATCATATATATGTGTGTACGTATATATGTACATACATATATATATAGATTTATATGCACACACACACCAATAAACTTTTCCAAAAGTTACAATTTCATTTAATTAGAAAGAAGATTTATTAAAACCAGCAGTCAAATAGCTCCCCAGGTGCATTACTCTGCTCTCCTACTCTCCTTGGGCAGAATCAGCCATGGCTGCAGAATCAGCCATGGCTGAAGAATTTCCCCAATAGTAAAATTGTGCTTTTGTTCTCCTTGCTCTTCCTTCTCCACAGTAAAAACTGATACAGATCAAGCATATGTGAATTCAGGCTGCTTGGACACTAAAAAGTTTTGCACTACTGAATCTGAGTGAGAAAGGGTGGCGCAAGCCTTAGGAAGAGCTTGAAAGAAAGGAACAGAACAATTTGGTGCACACAGGCCTGCTTGTGTGTCACCATTAAAATGACTGTCAACACACACCTCACAAGCTTTCTGCTCTTGTCTCTAGGAAGGGAGACAACAGAGCAACATGATGATCTTCACTATGAAAAAAAACCACCCCTGAGGTCTTGGAATTGGCCAGTTCTAATATTTTTGAATTAGTAACAGATTACATACAATAATTTAATTATAGTCTAGAACACAGTAATTCTACAAGGAAGTTTATTATATATTAATTTTTATGTTTGTTTTGAGCACATTTTCCAGCAGAGAGGAATAATAAAACTGACATAATGCGCAAGTTCTGCCCTCTGTTTAGCATGCCTTAAGGGAAACTGAAAATACCCTGAATGAACGCATAGTTGAAAAATTTACGTCTTCTCTCTCCATTAAGATAAATTCCATCTCAGGCTCTGAATTCCAACAAATACACCAGAATCACATCTGGTCCAGCAGCATTCTCCTGCTCTGAATGAGCAAAAAGGAAATTTAAAAAAGCTCTAAGAAGGATGCAGTACATGTCCAGGAAGGACAGGGCAATCTTTCTACAACTTTTTTACTATCATGCTAAAAGCAAATCAAGTTACTAACACACACACAAACAAGAAAAAAAAAATCTAAAAAAAAGTCATAGATGGCAGACATAAAAGTTATCTAAGTTATCCAAGATCTTTTTCTTCATTAAAAGGGATGAGATTTTAAATGCTGCGTCTCACAGGTATGTAGAATTCAAGTTCAGAAAGCAGCATTACATTTCATCTGGCATCCACTTAGTCAGCTTAAGCAACTTGCATTTGGCTAAAATACCTTTTGGAAAAGTATCTAGTTTTGCAGCGAAAACATTAAGAATCAAGCACTTAAGATGGTAAAAATGTGACTAACTTCATATTCAAGTTGGACTTGATCCCATATGTATCTCACAAGGAATAAAAGAATCAAATACAAGGAAGAAATGCTTTCTTATATTCCCTTCCCAACAGGCCAAGACATTTATAAATCTTTTATACAGGACACTATAATATCAGTGATATTTTAGGTACTTGCTCCATTTCTTCTGTAGACTTAAATTCTTGTGCAAGGAATGAGTCATTCTGCATTTATTTTAGTGGAAATGTGAACATCAAATGCTATGTCAGGTAAAACAAGAAAAAATACTGATTTTTAATTTCCTTATTATATCCTTGAATAAATTGTTATGGGTTTGTTCTACAGAGTCTGTATAGTGTGAATCAAGAAACATACCCGTACAATGAGAATCCATTTGATCAGGGAGAGACCAAATCCACAGATTGCACCATACCTTCCAGCTATGGTATTTGTTATACAGAAGGATAAACAAAATCCAATCCAGTTGAAAATAAACGCCACTATAAAATAAAAGAAACAGCAGCTTCTGTTAATCTGTATAGCTAAGCAAACAGACTTAACAGTAATTTCACTTTTAAACTACTGAGGACATGCTTACACAGTCAGTTAATTCCCTTCCGGTAATTCAGGCTTTCAGAGATTGACTTTGAACCCAGACATTCCCCATGGTATAGTCACTTAATGACAAAGCAAATGGTAAACAGGCTGGAACCTACTACTTCACACAAGAGAAAGTTCCAACATAAAAGAAAGTATTACACTGCAACAGATACCTAACCAGATTATACTGGACATGAAGGGCAAATTCACAAAAAGGACTATAACATACAAGATTTGGATTAAAACGAAGAACAAGAACCCTTGCTACACTTTTAGAACCAAAAATATAGTTATATGCACACACATGTGCATGTATCAAGGCTGCATATTCAACTTTATCCAGTTTGGATCAAACAGAATAAAATTATCCGCTCTTGTTCTGTAAACATAGTGTAGAAAGGATGATTGAAGTTGAGAAGCTGATGTATCATGGGTCTCCTTTAGATCTATATTCACGTCTTCTCTTTTAGATCTATATTCATAAGAAGCCTTGGAAGTTTTACACAGAAGTTTAAGAAATCAATGAACAAAAAGGACATGGAGCATAACTGCCACTACTGCTTCAATTAACACTTTTACACAACCCCCAGTTCAACAACTTAAAGTTTCATATCTGCATATGTACTTGGCAATCAGCATCATCATCATCATCTGTATTGACTTCAGGTCGCCTACGTTACATCAGAGTGTGAGAACTCGCAATTAGGGGAATGTCCCAGCTTGGGAATCAGTGAGGGCATCTAAAAAGAAAACCACCAAACAGAAAAGCTGGAGGAGCTGGTAGAAGAAGGCAACTCAGGAATTCTAGAGAGGACATGACAGTGGAAAATTGAAAATATTAGGGAACTCCACAGTAAACACAAGAATCACAGAGGATGGAAACAGGAATGGAAAAGGGGCAGATGGGAACGAAACCCCTGCCCACAAATCCTTCACGTCTAAAATCTCAAACTTAGCTACATAAAATTCAGACATTAAATCATCCTAAGAAAAATAAGTCTGTCTCTTCAGTTAAGGTTTGAATATACAACTAGGAACAGAAAATTGCTCAATAGTTTTCTTTAATTAAAGCATTTTGAAGTATTATCTATCAAAAAAAAGCTATTCTTATGCTTTAAAACATTCTTACAATTCCTCCACTAATCCACATGAAGATGTAATGCTATGCTCATAAATGCAAAATCAGTCTGTAAAACTGCAGCAGGATTCCACAAACTGTAAAGAAACTGAAGTTCCAAGACAAGTTTTGGAAGGCTTCACATCGACATAGTCATTTACAAGTGAGAAAACATCTTGCTTTGGTCAGACACACGGGTAACAGACAGTGGCAACAAGAATTCTTGCTTTTATACAAATTACTGATCTAAAAGGACCCTGAAAAACAAAATTAAAAAAAACAAAACAAAACAAAACAAAAAAACCCCACAGCTTTGAACAGATGCTGATCCAAATTGGCATATATAGAGGAAAAAAAAACAAAACCCTAAAAAAAAAAAAACAAACCTAAAAAATACCCCTACAGAACAACATTTACCTAGCTTTCCAAGACACCCTTACATTTGAGAGAACCTAGATAAACTGTTTTGATTTCCCCATTTTAAGCAAGCTCTCCAAACTCACCACCTTTTAACAGTAACAATTTCAAAAGCTCCTTATTCAATGCATTCTCTGATCCTGTCTCAGCGTAAGAGCTCAATGTTCTTTCTCCCCACTACTCAAGCTACAAAGGGTGACTTCGATTATGGTTTGAAAGACAGCTTACCTATGTTAAAAAAGACACAGGATTGACATGTTTCTAATGGTCTATGAGGACTAGAGGAATTCTCAGAATAGGTACCATTTTAATAGATACATATTTTAAACAATTACCTCAACTCACTCGTAAGTGTATTACAAAAATTAGAGATTTCCCAATCATAAATATAGGAGGAGAAAAAATGGGTTTTTATAATTAAAGATGAACACTGACAATTTTAGCCTATTTTCAACCTGAACTAAAGGAATACTCAAAACAGAATCCACAGTGACTGCATGGGTATTTGATGGATATTTAACATCAAGATAACTCTTGAAAGTAAAGGCATCAGCATGTTCTAGTCTTGTTCACAGTAAGGGTATTTTTCTCTTTAATCACTCTGCTGTTCCATCAAGATATATGAGCAGCTAATGCAAGCAGAAAAGACATAAACCTTACAAAAGTCGAAAACTATGAAAGTTCACAAATTCCAATAAAACTGAGTTATATACAGAAGAAAAATCTCATTATTTTTTATCTGTAACCATTTGCTAGAAAACCCGTACAGTGAGGACCCAACCAAAAATTTGTGTCTTCAGCAGCATAAGAAACATGTTACTTCCACCTCTCAAAAATTCAGGCAATGTATTAAGGAGATTCTCCCAACACTGCCTTGGTGTTGCATCATTTTAATAAACTTAAGATGGGCAACAATAATGTATGCATGTTTTCCATCTTTCCCATTACTTCCCTCTCACATCCCATGTCCTACTGCTACTCTGATAATCATTCTCCTTGTCTCACTCTGGTTAAAATACATTATTTGCTTTCAGAAATGCATCTCCAGCTTCTGAGCAGACTACAATTCCTTCCAATTGCTTTTCTCTACTTCAAGATCAGCCTCATTTGCTTATCTGTATATCTTTTTCCATCACGTGCATCCACGTGTACCTTCTGTCAGCCATGCAAGTTCTGAGCTTTACAGCTTACACTGCACGTGGTAAAAGTTACTGCACTTAATTCCTGTCTCAACTTATTGCAATGAAAGTTGTTCAAAATTTTCATCCCTATGTTGCCACAGCACAAGTTCTCCCTGAACAAGCTGAGGGAGAAAACAGACTGGCGAGAGGAGTGACCAGTAAAAAGAATTATGTACTAATTTCTCTAGCATTACCAACTTCCTTCTGTATATAGTAGAGACAACTAAGTGGTACAAGTTCCTTGCTGTAACAAATGCTATCCTCCACTACCTTTCTGCATCCACTCACTTTGTGAAATGTAAAAGACACTGCTCAGCTGTTCAAGAGATGACCTCATCCTTCATACCACATCAGCTTCCACGACATTCCCGCACAGACAACATACCTGCCATGACACTAATACATGCTATCGTAAGAAAAGCCATTCTTGAAACTGAGGGGAAAAAAAATCTGATAAGCTGCTACAACCAAATCATGATTCTAACTAAAAAAGCATTCTTGACTTCTGCTTGCCCATCTTCTTCATGCAGCCAGGTTCTGTGTGCATCTTGTAGATCTCCACTGCAAATCAAACCACTCTGCAACAAGAATTGTTTTCTATCCCAAAAGTGATTACATTCCTACTCAAGCCCAACTTTCAATTATTGTTAACTTTCCTTCAATAAATTTCAGACATTTAGATGAAACTCAGGCTGACTGCACTGGCATAATGATTGCAGTATGTACTTTTGATACTCTAGCACCATTCAGACAAGTGGGACTGATAAAAGTATGATTTTTGAATTTTATAACTCCTAAGGTGATAACAAGAGGAGAGAGTAAGTCTATATTAATGTAATTCACATAAAAAGAATATAAGTATTATTTCCTCATGACAACAAAACTCATAATGAAACACATAAGAAATTGTTTTTTGGGAGGAGGAGGGTTGGACTAAAGGTCTTTTTCAATAAAGAGTGTTCTTGATCCAACGCAGTGCCTACATTTATGCCGTATTTCTACGTAATGTTTTCAGTAAGATAATCCTAGCCAAAATACAAAGTACAAGACTTTTGAGTTGTACATATAGAAATACATTAGATGAAATGATAATGACAAGCACACTACATTGTGATTTTTCCCCAGTTGCTCTAGCACTTCACCTGCTGATCTTTTTTACATAGCTTTCCACAGCTACACATTAATCACTTGTTCTAAGTTTATATTTAGTGCCATGAAAAGAAGCCAGCAAAACTGATCTGAAACCTTATGTTCCAAATTTTAGCCATGGCTCAAGCCTGTAATAAGATTATAATGGCAACTACAAACACAAAAAGCAACTATGCTCAGTTACAGTCTTTTTTCCACAATTTGTGTGTTAATTTACTAACTATTTTAATATACAGCAAACACCAAAGAGCTTAATGCTTTATACCTGGCGTAGACTTATTACGTAGTAATAAATAATCCTCTCCAGATCTTCATGCACCACTAGGAATTGTTCTTCCCATTCCTGCATAGAATTTGTTCCATTCATTAACTGGGACACATCTTTGCTCCATCCTGAGGGTTCACCTACATACTGATGATGATCACTAAAAGTACTGGCTATCCGTTTCCACAGAAAACGGACAATTTTTTTCTTAGTGATAAATGTTCAGAAACATTCCTTGGCAATTTATTCCTACTTCTTCATTAACCTTGTTGCTATGTTTTTCTTATTACCCAACTAGAAGCTTCCTCATCCCAATAGTTTTGTATTGTATCTAATGCATACAGAAACACTATGTAAGTCAAACTGTTTCTACAGTAAGAAAGAAGTTAGGTGATTGTGTATGAAGGTCAGTCAGCCTCCCCTAATAACCAGAGAGAAATACGCACTCAGAACAGTTCCTCTATCTCCTTCCAACATTTAAAATTTTAATGAAGTGACTTCTCTTGCATGACTAAGGGAAACCTGCACAACATTTCTGATGCAGGCATACAGAAGTCAGGTTTCCTAAAGTAACACAGAGGAATCCTCCATGGGAAATTCAACCATGCTCACCACTCCTCAGGAAGCACACAACAGGAGGCTGTGCTCACCCCGAGCTTGTGCAAGCTGGAAGCCTCTGCCTTCCAGCTTGGGCCCAATTGAAACCCCCAGAGTAAGTACCCCAGCTTGTGTGTAGTTCATTGACTGTTTGAATTACCTAACAGTTTGAAAACAGTATGAACATTAACTTACAAAACTTTGGTATGGTTATTTTCTGTTCAAATATAGTGTCTAGGACAACATATACACTTACATTTCCCCGTAAAACAAGATTTTATTGCTGTGAATTGTATACAGCGCTTAAACAGGCCAGACGTTCAGAAAGAACAGACAGATTTCTGTATGAGAATTTAAGCTTCAGTTGTACTACTGAACACTTTTCTCCATTTTTTCCTCCTTATTAATCCATCTGTGAAGTTCAGATTCATTTTTCTATGTTGTAGGGACAATCCGAAACTCCCTTACATGGTTTCTAAGAAACCAAGACAAGCTCCACAATTCCTCTTGGGACCCATAGAAAAAAAGGCTGGTTCTAAAGCATTCCTTAAATATAAAGGAAAACCATATAAGTCTTTTATTAATGTTCAAAAGGACGTCCGTCCGATAATGTACCAGGATGAGTTTACCAGAGATAAGCCAAAAGACCTCCACTACAGACAGATTAAGCATGAAAACCAAACCTTTTGGCCATGACAGTTACTTGATTTATCACAATTACAGCTGTGTTCAAAATGGAAAGAAACAGCTCAGAAATTCCTCCTTTTTGTTGTGCATACAAAAAAAATACTGAGAAATTCACCTACTAATAACTTCCTCTGGCATTCTGAAAAATTTCTGCTATGCTGTATAAGGCATAGCTGACCTAAAAACACATAATAGAAGAAAACACATGAAGTGGTCTGATAGCAATTTTTTTTCCCACTTTGAATTCACAGCAAAATTAATATATTCACATATATATTCATTTCCCTCAAAATGAGAAGCTGACAGACATCAGCCCCGACCATTAGACAGCAGATTCTTAGCTCACCAACATAATCACAGACTTCAAGAGCAACATCAATTTCTGGAAACATGATTTTCCCATTAGAAATAAAATAGGTTGTTTTCCAAATATTTTTCACCAAGTTTCTGCATCAAGCAAAAAAACCCACCTCTTCATGCAAAGGAATTCTCTTCTTTAGTGTGTATTGTCTCATTCTGTTTAGTTCTGCTAAACAGAACAACACTTTATAGCTTAAATGGGAAACAGGCCTGTAACTGGCATGCACCAGGCCCCTAAAACAACCAAAACTCCCCAACAAACAACAAACAGATCTGGCCACTAGATGGCCTCGAGACAGCAATTTTATGCAACGTGGGCAGCTACCACTAGGTGGTGGCTACATATCACTAAGAGATTGCTATTTGCGGGTAAGCTCAGTAAAAAGTTTATTTTACTACATTTCACTTGAATAAAATGAAATTAAAGAATGCTAAGTTACTGCCACACTTAAAACAAAGCTATCTGCCCCCGCCTCCACCCCAAGATCTTCCAACACTTGACAGTCAGGGGAGGAGGTGGGAGAGCACATCTGAAACAAGCCGTTTGTTCACTCTCCTTTCACTAGAGAACTGTTCCTGATACAGTTCTCCTGCATTTTAACTATGTGAGGGAATTTAGTTGAGGCTTTCTGTGATCTGCCACCTCTATTTGAAGCATTTAAAGTTATCCCACCCTCGAAAAAAACCCAAAAGATAGCCTCACTGTAAATTTCATTTTAATTGCTGCTCTCTTAAATCTACATACATCAACTTTCTGGAGACTTTCATCTATTTATTGGACAAATGTGAATACATGACCCACTATATACAATATACACTCATTATGTTAAGCTCATTTTTCATTTAATTCTCCAATTTCCTAAGAAAAACTACTAAAAACTAACATTACAGGTCTATTACTATCTATAACTATTTTTGTGAACTCCTCGAACTATTAAGCACAAACAGCAAGTAAAGTTCATCAATTTCCCAATGTAACCAGTATCCATAATAACCAACACATCCCAATTAAACACATACTTGCATAAATACCTTACAATATGCAAGCACTCATTTTATGCATTTCCTTAATAGGCAAGCAAAGTTTGCAATAAAATAGTCTCAGAACAATCAAGAAAAATCATGATCTGCAGAGTATTTGTGTAAGAGTACTGCTCTGTTCAGTCAGACTCAGCTAAATACCTATTTGAAGAGAAAGTTGCCGGTTTATCCAAGTAAACTTTTGCATTCTTGAAGGTGGACACAAGGCTCTGGGAATGCAATTTTGGACAACTGTGACTCAAAGGACTTCAGACATATTAAAGCCAACAATCCCCTTGACCTCCAAATGCAGGTCCAATGAAGGCCTGAACCAGAATTTAAAAGCAAGAACAAGCTCACACAATAGAGGACCTAAATAAGTAAAACACAAAAAGTTACAGCACACAGGAAAGGGAGAGGAAATGAAGGGAAAAAGAAAAATGAAGTCATATCTCCCTTTGCCCCCAAGAATATACTCTTTCTATGCTCCAATACAGAAAGAGGTCAGACTACAAAACTCACTACCCTATGTCTTTACAGATTTTCTATGTCAGGCAGACACATAGATTTTTATCCCAAGACACCAACACCACATTGTCCCAGTACATCACACACCAACATGAAAAAAAAACCTTCTGTGAAAGCATTGTAACCTGCATCTGTAACAGTAAAAGAGATAGCAAAAAAGACGACAGAAGAAAGAACTACTATGAAACCTAGGTTGAAAGACATAATGGAGATTTCAGTGGATAATCAATCAGCTTCAATCCTGATGAATTCTCAGCAGAACAGATATATCCCCAAGACTAAGCTTCCATCCAGGGTGCCCAACACATTTATTTCAGAAAAGGAAAACTCCTTGGAAATTGGAAAGAAATAAGCAATTGGTAAAACTAACACAGCTTCCTTGTAGAAACAGCTTCTAGTTGCTAAATCTAACTTTGCTTAACACAGTACACAAGTTACAAGACATGCACAGTGTGCACACAGTACATGATGAAGAGCTACAGGAGGGCTGGTTGCAATCAGAGGTCACCTGAAGACAATACATTTTCATATGACACTGGTTAGTTCAACTTGAAAATGAGTATGGTAGGATTTGTTCCAAAAATCCATCCACGGCTGTTTAATTCACTATGCTAACATCAGCAACTTTTTTACAGCACACCCCTCTCAATTTTTTTCTAGTTAAAAATCAATTGCCAGATTCCTGTGGCCTGGCCTTTAACTCTAGTTGGTGATCCAGCTAGAAGATGACAGAATTTCCAGTGCTAGACCTTCAAGCATTTACTATGATTTTGCTTTGTCCCCTTATCTGTGACAGATGCCACAAAAAAAAAAAAAAAAAAAAGAAAGGATATTTGCTGTATCTGGAACAGGAAGCGTTTATATCTGTTCATAGGCAGAAAAATCTGTTCATTACAGTACATTAATGCAATTTATCACAGCTCTCTTTTATATTCCATAGAAAAAAGGTACAATTAATATATACCTCAGTAGGTCTGGGATACAAGATAACTTACTGAAAAATGCCAACATGAAGATGCCATCATTGCCAACTCTAAGCTGATCTGCATCACTGAAATCATCCCGTGGTGGATACTCTTCTTCCTGGATTTACAGGTTAGTGATAATTTAGTGAAAAGTTTAGAATAACTACCTATAGGATAAAGTATCAATCATGTTTCTAAAGCTAGAAGCAAATTGACATTTCTGTAACATGTCCACATAAAGCAAGTTTAAAAAAAAATAATGTATAACTATAAAACAAGTCTTATTTGTTGCTTATATTGACAGAGCCCAAATTTTCTGTAAAAGCTTCTGTAGAAGATATGTACATACTATCTATTCATCTTAAATGAAGCTAGAATTATTTCAGATTAGTACTTTGACAATCAAAACCAACATAATTTTTTTTTTACTGTAACTATCTTGACATGTAGCCAAACTACTAAATATCTTTTTGAAAAGCCATCACACAGTATGGTCTATAGCTTTCCTGCTGGAAAGGTCTTCTAATAATTCCCTAAATATAAACTAAGTTATAGAATAAGGTTAGCATCTTAAAATCAAGTGCTGATGCAACAGCACTGCACTAACAAATTTTATAACCCACAGCAAAACATAAGCAAGGCCAAGAACATCTCCAGGGTCACTAGAGGGCGCGAGCACATCAAAAAGGCTTCTAAACTCAAAAAGCACAGTACTTGAAGTCAAACAAAGCAAACAGATGTCAGTCAAAACGGTCCAAAGATTTCTCCCATTGTGTCAAAATGCTGGACCTTAAAATACTGAAAGGGAGAGTTGCTTTGCTTCTCAGCACTCGATTTTCAACATAACTCGGCAGATATTATATATGCAGTTCTATGCACAGGTGAAACATTGCTCCAGCTGTAGACTAGCAAACAAAAGTTTTCACAATGACAGCACTTCCTACTGAGCCTGATTAAAACTAAGACCAATTAAACACCATTTTTATGCTTATATAAGCAACATCAAAACAATGCAGGATGACACAAGTCAAAGAACGCTGCCATTAGCAGCAGTAATATGGTCTAAACAGAAGCACATGTAACATTCTTTTCCTAATTTTTGCTCATATTACCATAATAATTTACTTGACTGTTTCACCCACAAGCACTTACTACAGAAATAATGTTTATGATTGAAAGGGCATTAAACAAGCACAGTGACCTAAAGCTCTGTCACATGTTCCCCTTTATCAACAGAGCAAAATAATTTACCAAGGTATGGCAATTAAGTTAAAAATGTGCTCGAATGACTGCTGTACCAACTCAGCAGTCAGCTTCACCCTCGGTAACACGGCCATGAAATTCCAGCTGTGCTCTGTATTTCAGATTAATTAACCAAGACACTGTATCAGATAACTCACTTTAAAAACACTACTATTCACACAGACAATTCCAAGGGAAGCATGAAAAGCCAGCTGAACTACAATCTTAAGGGGCTATAATTCAACTCCACATAATTTCAGGTGTCTCTAAATGGTCACCTTAAGTGACTAAGAAAGCATTAGTTTATTTTGCTCAACTTTGCTGCAGCTACAAGACTTGATGGAGAGGAAGGAAGGGCTAAAAAGGCATTTTAAAAAGATCTGCATTTGAATGTGTTTGTCTCTGAAATGCATGCCACAAAAGTTCTTTTTTCAAGACAAGATAAAAAAAAGTATTTTCGATTTAATTTCACAAGGTCACCCCATACATAATAATTTTGGACCTTTTTCTAAAACTCTGCTAACTACTGTACTTGATACTGTCTTTTCCAAAACAATTAGTGAATTATGCTCCCTGCAAAAGTTGCCTAAGAAAAAAGAAAATTTTGCCCAATGACAGTAACAAGCTTAGCAGAAGCTTCTCTGAAGCTTATACATGTGAGAAATGCAGGTCAATAAATACAGCTCAGGAACATGAGAGCAGACATTTGCAAGCACCACTGTATTAAGTGTGGACAACGAGTAATTTATCACATTCCATAGAAAAGAATGAGAACTTGAGTGCTCTTTACTGTCTCCAAAAGCTGGCATACAAAAACTATGAGAGGGTTTAAGAAATTAAATACTTAGAATACTAAGAAATTAAATCAGCCTGTATGTACATCATTTAGGATTATGAGGTTTTATGAGCAGTCCTGCAGACAGAAAACCCTAATTGATCACTGCTCAAGTCCCACTAATACTGGCTGTCTTCCAGTGCTCTCGTTTGATCTGGTTGGTGTCAACTGCCCTAGTCTTTCTTCAAAATAAAATTGTTTGCCACCATGCACTGAGGAATGAAAATGGACAATGAAGAAAAACTGTCCTCTACGCTGATGCTTAGAGTTTAACATATTTTCACCAAATGCTTCTGTTAGATAGTGACATTTTTATGAATTAGATTATACATTTTATTTATATTTTCCTTATTAATGAGAAGTATGTAACACACCACACACAAATCTATAAGATATCTAACACCGTTTCAGTATCTCATTGATTTTTGTCCAATTTAGCCAAGTTAAGGAAGATGGACAGCATTTCTTGCTTGCTAAATAAGATGACATCTGTAGGAACATTAAATTTATTGCTCCTATGACCAGAGAAACATCTAAACAGCAGATTATATTAACAACATAAATGGCATGTAACACAGAGTAATTTCTCTAAGCAAAAGAACATCAAATGGTACACAGCATCGACAGAAGTTGAATCTATTAGCTCCCCATAAACTACATGCTCTCTGTAGTATTCTGCAAGAGGAGGACTGTTTTTTCTCCTCAATGCTTTTTAGCTTTTTTCAAACCAAAATCTAACACGGTATATAGTGAGACAACCACCCTTCTTTAAGTAAAGAACCACTAAACTGATATAACTCTTCCCAATGCAGTATTCACAGTGAAAGACTTCTGAGGAAAGGGTTAAATTACTTAATAAACCTATAAACGATACCTTCAGCATACAAACCAATATGGAGAAATTAGTAGTGGGGGGAAAAGGCACAATTAATCCCAGAAGCATTTGTTTGCCAGCACAAAAATTCATAGCAAAGTCTAAACTAGAGAGAACTATACCATACCTCTGGACGACTGAGGAATATTTCATCAAACAGACTCCTAGATTCCCTAAACTGGGCGTGCTAAGCATGTAAAAACAGAAAAACGTAAGACAAATGCAACTGAAAAGCATTAAGTAAAAGCCATTCATTGCAACATACAAACAAGTCATCAAACTGTTAGCAGTATTCTTGTCCATTTAAATCGACCTTTCAAAACTGACCTTGAGAAGTTGAAAAGAAAAAGCCAGGATAACTAATCCTATAGCTACTGATGACACAGGGCTAGTACAATTTTTTTGATGAAAGGAGATATCTGAGAGCATTTGAAAGGAATACATGTTTATACACAATCTATTCCTGTAAGACAAGCTACATAAAGAACTATAAACTCATTGAAAGTTTGAGTAAATGTTAAATTTAGATTGTTCATTTCATCTCTTAATACAGGGCCTACGATGAAGTATTTAATACGATCACATTAAGGATCTTTTTCTTCAAGCGCCCTACATGATCTGGAGGAAAAAAATACGAAAGCTGCTTATTAAGTGTCCTGCCCTTTCATGTCATTTTCCTCACTTTTGCTTAATTAATAGATTTGTAACCTTCACTGCACACTTTGGAGGATACCATGAAAATGAGCTTCACACATCACTTAAGGTAACATCTAACTTTTTCCAACTGTTCGCATCATTGCAGTAAAGAGGCAATATATCCTCAGTTTACAAGGAAGAAACCAGAAGCACAGAACACAGCAGAGCTCACATTTGTAAGAGCACTAATTTCATAAGGCTGAAAATAAAAACTGAAAAATCTGCATGTTACATCATTTGTCTATGTTTTTCAAATTGTGTAACATGCAAGTCAGATAATGTCTGCAGCTGTCACTTGTGAAAGTGGCAGAACAATTAAACTTTGCACTGCTGTTACATAATTAAGTTATTTATCTGTTCTTCCATGGGTATTCAGAGCTAAATCCTTCCCCCAAAGATGGCAAATTGAAAGATGGCACCACTGAAACTGTAACAAGACCCTTCTTTCTTATTCCAGCCATCTGCCACATTAAGACAGTCTTATTACACAGTCTTAGCCTATCTCAGTGTAAGTCCAGAGGTATTAAAAAAGGTAGCGATTTTGTGGCAGCATCACGTGGTAAGATAATTAAAACAGTAGTAATTAAAACTGCACTGGCACATAATTTTAATATCATCTACAAAACTGAAACTCAGCTTCAGCATTTCTTTCTTTTTCCCCAAATCCCAACTTTGCAACCATAATGCTGTTTCTCTAATACAGCCTGTGTGTATACATGCATTTGCTTAAAAAAAAAAAAAAAAGAAAGAAAAAAACCACAGATGCAAACTGAGCAGAATTAGTGCCAAACTTGAGCTCTTCAGCAGTCAGGAAGAATGTGACTTTCAGATACACTGTGCAGACTTCTGATACTAACTTAGTACTGCCATAAGACTAGAACCTTTTAGCCAATCTCTGCATTGGGGGAATGATAGTGTATTCCTACTGATTTTTCATAAGTGAAATTCTTGTGGTGTACTTGTAGTTCTTGAATGTTAACTTCTCTGGTATGTTCTAGCAAAGCAGACTGTGAAAACGTTTACTTTTCACTTCATCACTGTATCGACTCTCTTGCCTCTTAACTCCAGATTCCTTTTCCCTCCCTGCTCTTCTCTTCTCACACACCAGCTTCAGCTCCTTTCCCAGTACTACATTTTGTCCCCGCTTGGGCTCCTTTCTCCACAAATCTCAGTTTATCCTTTCCCCTTCTGTTTCTCATTTAAATCTTTCTACTCTGTCCATACCCTTCATCCATTCACGGATGAATGTCTCCATCCATCCTTGCCTTTTCTTGTTTTGACTTAGACCCATCCTCTCTTATCCCGGCCAGAGCCAGTTACCTCCTTGATCAATCAAAACTAGACTTCTCTTCCCACAACATGTAAGGTTCAGGGGCTCAGCCATTGTCCTTCTTCCCTCCACCCATCCGTGAAGACAGCTGAATCTACTGGCTTTCCCCTTCCCTTCTAACTGAAGGCTAAGAATAATAAAACTGCGTCAGGGCACACCAGAAATTGCTATTTCTCAGGTTCAATGTTTCCACCAAAAGCAGTCAAGAGCAGCCATAAGGTGTATCTACGTTTAGTTCTGTAATTCTACTCTGATACAGAACGTTTGAGAATGTTCTCTGGGAACAGCACATCTGAAGTCCCATCCCTTTCAGAGCTACTAGCAGCCTAAACATTTTCATACAAGACCATCCCCATGCATTTACAAAATTTGAAACTATATGTATCAACTGAGGAAACTCATTCTTCAGATATCTGTGGTTTGACCAAAACCAGGCAGACCGTTTGAGGAAAAGCAAAAGATGTTTCTGTCACAGTGACCTGAACTCGTAAGGAAGAGTAAATAAAAGCTTAAAATGAGAAGACAAAAAATACTTGTTGTTTTGGTTTGGGGTTCTCTTTGTTTTGCTTAGCTTTATGCTTGTAATTGGCTGAACCTCAGACTGAGTTGTCAAGGGAGATTGCTTGTATGTCTGAAATCTGTACTTCATAGGGTTCTAGATGTAAAAACCATCTTGAGAGAGCTGCACATCCTGTCTTAAGCATAACAGGTACTCTAAAAGTTAGGGTTTGGGTTGTTAATGCTCCAAGTTTGTAATTTCAGAACAAGGGTTTCATTCATACCAGTATTTCACAAAAGTTTTATTTATTTGACAAGCAGTAAGGACAGACTACAGAGAATCCATGCTCCCGTTAGAGCAGATAAAATATTACAGTGGAGATCATCACTTTACTGCTAAAACTTGGCAAGTAACCATTCAAACCTCCATGGTTTCCTACCAAATTCAGTCAAACAGATTTGTGTGACACCGTCACTGGTGATGTTACACAAATCCACTTTAACTTTAGCTGTGCATACCTTAAAGGGAGTGTTGTGCACTGTGAGCACTGTGCAGCAGTCAAGGAAAGACTTGCCTCCTGCTGGGTAAGTAAAGGGTTTTTTTCCAGCCACAAGTACACTGCAGCCAGTAAGGTTTTTAATGTATATCAAATGTAATCACATTTAGTCTCGAGGAGATTTTTAGTGAAAGAACGGGAAGCCTTTTTTGGGTATAGTATATTATGGTCATACTACCCAGTGACTATACCCATACTACCCAGCAGAACTTCCACATCCCAAAACTTCAGAGAAAAGAAGAAACTTGCTTAAAAAACTAACATTTATCACTAACTGCAGATATCAATCTTCTGTTTTGAAAACTGTATTTTTCTTAAGGTTAATTCTTACAAAACTAGAAACACTGAATATATGCCTATTTAGAGTTTACCACAACTCATGTAGGGGCTTTTTTGTTTTAAGTACTTGGAACATTTCTTTGAACATCAGTATTTAAGTTTCCATAGATCAAACAACAAGAACCCTTCCTTTTAAAAATGACCAATGTGGTTTGGTCTGGCCCTTCCAGACTGCTGGAATTCTCCCTTCCTCTCTAAAGCTCTTTGGTAATTCTTTTGTTTCTACCATCCAAAACACTAAACGACAGCAATAACTCTACAAAGTAACATTACTAGGGGTTACCAAATCAAAAGTTGACAAAATACTAGATAAGCTATTAAAACAGGGCAAAAATTGGCTTTTAAAGCTGTTTAGACAGCTGTGTCTCTCAAAAAACTAAATATGATGTGCTTTTCATAGCGTTTTACAACTTACTTACACTACCTATATAAACCTAAACATCCAAAATATTTACATCATCCGCCCACCATTATTACAGTAATGGGTCATAATATGGGCCCAGTTGTTATAAATAATTAGCCTAACACGTTCCACAAAACTGAAATACAGCAGAACTGTATCACTTACTCGCTGGGCAACTTCAGCTGCAGCAGCTGCCATGGCTGCAGCTTTGGCCTTCTCTGCTTCATCGTATGTAGGAAGAGAGGTAGCTACACTGTATGGAGGTGGTACAGGATAAAACTCATTGTGTGTGTCTGTTCAAAATAAAGAAGTTATTTATTTTCAAACCAGAAGTTATCTATTTTCAAGAATATTAACTTTCACGTGCACATAATTATTTACCTTTAAAGTATATTTTTTTACAGAGACTGAAACTGAGGATACTTGCATTTTAAGTTTGAAAAAATATTTTTAAAAGAAAAACACTCAACAGCGTGATGGTACTTTGAGCTGCTACCCAAGGCAGAAACCTTAGCACAGATACTGGCAAGGAGTCAAGAAATTTATGAACCAAAAAATCATATTTGCTTGGTTATATCCCTAGGCATTCCAACCAAATGCTTTTTATCCAATCAGACCAAAGGACATGCACACAAAAATCTTGAAAAAAATGCAGCTTTTAAATATCATTATCAATCTGTTACTTCAGTCCGGTAATAGCCATGTTGTATTCTTTTTAGTGTGGCCTGGTTGCCAACGCCAGTTGTTCTATGGAAATCAGTTTTTCCAAGATTTCAACACGTTCTTTTAAAACTGTTCCTTCCATCACAATGGACCACAGACTTCATTCTTCTGTGTTGTAACAGTTAAACATCACTATATAGAATAAAATTATTAACAACATTTAATTAAAAGTACTTAAAACATGCCTTGAGCTTCCTCCTACAGCCAGCAGTAGCTCGTTACAAGGCTGCTTACGTGGTAAAGATTTGTCAGCACACCAACACAAGGATGTTATACATAGCTGTGTGGATTTATCCCTATGTATTATACTTGCAAACACTGTCTCAAAGAACAGGGACAGGAAACTGTCCTTTTAACCAACATTAAAAAAATTAGGTTGGTAGTTACTTCTAAAATATTTATTTGGCACATGGGAGACACAAATCCATGCAACTTTACTTAAACAAGAATTTTGATGTTGCCTGGTGTTAAGTCTCTCACACCCCCAAGAAAAGCCACAATCTCCTAAGAAAGCGAGCAGTGAATAAATGGATAAGAGACCCATTACTCATTTTTCATGAGAAGTTTTATCAAGAGCCTTTAAAGCAAAATTAACCTTTTCATGGCAATATTTTCACTAAACCATGTCACACACTAAAGTCTGAGAGGTTTTTTTATAAAGAGGCAATGAAAATTGCTAATGAGGTCTAATAACGGAGCACTACTCAAAGATACAGATTAAACATGGAAATGAACTACAAGCAGACTTAAATAAAACCAATTAAACTGATTAATGAATATCCATTTAGTCTAGCAATTTGGAACAATCAGCGTAATTTACAAGTGCGCTTCTTCTGAACAAACCAAAGGCCTGCACATCAAAGGACAGCTTTTAACTGCAATTGTGTGCATGGAAAGAAAAAATACAATGGCAGCATCAGACCACTTGGAACCAAGGGCGGATTCACACACACTCGTCCCTGACAAGCTGCTATGCAAGAAAAATACCTGAGGTTGCAGCTGCTTCCACAGCTATGCTACAGTAAGGTGGAGGGGAAGTATCTGCCTCGGGTAAGGCTGCTGTCTGCGGAGGCTGCGGAGTCTCTGCAGACGTCGAAGGCTGCTCAGCTGCTGAAGGCTCTGGGGAGTCATCCTCATTGTGAAGCTTAGGAGAAAAACACACACATTTCAGAGGCGTTCAGGCAATACTTCCTATGACAACCTAATACTTGCAGAGACATGTTCAAAGAGAGACAAGATTACTCTCATCAACAAAACAAATTATTTACAAAACAGCACGTGACCACTTCAAGTAGTCCAGCTAAATTCTTGTAAGCAATCAGCTAAAGATTATCTTAACTGCCTTGCCTTTTTTTTCCCCCCAGGAATTGTTTTCTTCTCAGTAATGTTCAGGTTTAAAAATCTAGAGTCTTCCATGTCTACTCTATGGCAAAATACTACTATATGAATATTTTAATACCATTATATTTTTGTTCTTATATACAGTCATAAAATGTATTAACCTATTTTAAAACACATCAGGTGAGAAATACTATTGTTTATTGTATTTATCTAGCAGAAAAAGAATTAAGACACAGTTCTACTTCTAGGACTCTCATTCTCTTGCATCTTGTCAAAGAGCTTCTCCATGCAAATTCTAAGACTTCTCAAAATATTCTGCTTTTCTTTACACTCTGGAAACAAACCTTTCCCAGCAAAATTTCAAGTTGCTGGTTGTTTCGTTTGTTTTTTTTTTCCTTGATTAAGATGCAGTTTTGAAAAGACATGTCCAGTAAAGCATATAGAGAAATAAGAATTTGGATAAGGAAGAATGTTGATTAAAACTGTCAGAACCAGCAGCTAATACCTTTTCTTAGAGAAGACATTTTTGATTCTTTCAGCTAACTTGATAGTGCCTAGAATGCATAAAGCTTTTAAAAAGAAAGAGTACTGGAATTAAAAAAGTGCTAGTTCCAGTAGTGTGAACTACAAGATAATATGCCTAGAAGGCAACAACTGAAGCACCACACGTAAAACCCAGACCGAAAAATAAGATTAAGTTACATATCTAAAAGAAGAATTCTATAACTTCAAATTGGTACTTGTTACAAACACCCTACAGAAAAATATTTCTTCAGTAATATTTCTTCTGTAAATATTAGGAATAGAACTACAATTATTTCCTTTTAGGCAAAGTACAATCAGATAACTGGAAAAAGTGAATTCTGAGAAGAAAGACTGCTAAATTTCTTATTAAGCAGTGTAACACTCACACCAAATTGTTTTATTATGCAGATTATATCAAAGTTCACAAAATGGTTGAGGCTGAAAGGGACCTTTGAGCCCATGTAGTTCAACCTCTCTGCTCAAGGAGAGACACCTACATCTGGATGTATGAGACCACATCCAAGCACCTTTTGAATACCTTCAAGGATAGAGACTACACGGGCTATGCGGAAAACCTGTTTCACTGCTCAGTCACCTTCACATTACTAAAAATAAGGGAAAAAAAAAAGAAAAAAAAAGTTTCCTGATGCTCAGAGGACACCTTCAATAGAAATGATAGCTAGTTTTGAGGATTTCTGGGTCCTGAGCAATCAGGTCATTTAATGACTAATCAGTGATCCAGAAGTAGCAGTAATATGAGAAATATTTTTAGCCATTTAGAGTAGTTAAAGCCAAAGAAAACAAAACCACTTCAAAATAACCTAATATATGCTGGGATACAGAAAACAAACGAGAATACAAACCACTCAACTCTAAAAATGTCAAACAGGTCAGAAAAGCAAGCTGAGAGCTACAAATGTTATCATTCTAAATTATGTACAATCATTCACAAGAAAAATCTAGTATTGCAATGGACATAGCCAAAATAAGCCCATTTTTAAATAAAACTGTCATTTGATTAGCTAAGATACAAAAAATACACTACTGGCATAGTTCTTACACTAATAGCTGGTACACTGACCCTCATTTTGGATGTGTGTGTAGTTCTGACTACCCCACCACAACAACTTGGTCTTTGGGCAGGGGAAAAAGTAAAGCCAATTTAAATGGATCTCTGTTACTTCCATTCTTCCTCTCCTGTCCTCCTCCTCTTCAATCACTGCAACTTTTTTTCCCTACCATACCACAGTAAGTGCTATCACTATTCTGAAGATACAGAGATTACTCCTAAAAAACCAAAACAAAAAACTTTGCCATTCCCCAGAAATTTAATTTTATGTCTCCTACATGCCTTCTTGAAAGCTGTTTTACTGCAAATTATCTGTAATATACTAACAGTGCAGTAATTAGTAGATGATGGAGTCAACATAAATACCAGACAAGAACATGTACATGAGACTTTTTGCCTTCAAAGACAAAGTTAACGGGTCATTCAATGGTTATAGCAACTGCAGTTAGGAAATGGAAAATTCCATCTGAAAGGCTCCATAAAATAGAGACCTGTTATGCCCTTTAGTGCACTCAAAGTATCTTTATTTTGTAAGACTTATATTCAGGAACCAAGCATTTCTATTCATCCTCTCTTCTATTATAAAGGCCTCTCAGAAATTCTGAAAAACACCAAGGTTATCCCAGCAAAGCAACTTAAAGAAAAATCCTGACCTCTTTAATTAAAAAAAAAAAACAAAAAAAACCCCAAAAAACAAACAAACAAAAAAAAACCCAAAAAAACCCCCCACAAGAATTGGATTAAGTAGCTTGACTGTTTACAGCTAGAATAATAAACACTAGTTGTTCCACGAACACAAACCAGCTTTTGTTAGCTCTTGTTCAAGTGTCCTGTATCCTACTCTCTCCTCAAGGCAGTAACTTCAGCTCCTTTCAGAGGACGACTCGGCTGGTTAAAAAAAAAAACAAAACCCCACAACTGCAGCAGAACTTGCCCCAGTAAACTGGATATTTTGCCCACACCAGGAGGGTGGACAGCAGCAGTTATATCACTTTGCCTTGTAGCAACTCTGCCTTGTCTTCACAGATCACTGTCCTCTCTGGAATCAACAGCCTGGCTGAAACCAGTAGGAATCCGACTATCTTTGAGCCTCCCTCTTCACATTTAATTTTGGCTTCAACTGGCAGTAAATTTAGAAGTTATTTTTGGAGACAGGGGAAGAAGAGGCCTGACACTCTGCATAGACTTCATTGCCATAGAAACCAAGATAAAAACACCCAGAAAGGAACAGAAAATGTCTGTTTCAAGGCATTACTTATGCTACATACTTAAATGTCACCTGAAGCAGCATTTAACATCAAACGTATATAAACAGTATCCAAGATTTTCTTTTTCCAATATTAAGAATATTTTGCCTACTTTTTAATTAAAGGACTAAGGAGAACTCACAGTTCATCATCTCAGCCCCTCCCAAGCCCTCAACGAACCATTATTTGGTAGTAAGCAATACAACTGCTTTTGTCAAGATTATGGTCAAAACAATTACCAAGACCTATTAAACCACAGAGAACCGTAAATTAGTACCCTCCCCTATTCCCTCCCTCACATTTTAAAAGCTGGTGACACTGAAATTTTTTTCCTTCATGTTTTAGTCAGTACTTGGGGTATCTGGCTGACCATATGGAGCTTTACTATAAAAATAAGTGAGTACTTTGCTATTAGATACATTGCTCTTAAACTGTTAATGCCAGTATTTCAATCCCTGCTTTTGCAAGCCCTCAAACTACAGTACATTACAGGCTCATATTCTCAAGATGTATATCTATGTTAGGACATGTAAAACTCAAAGATCAATTGAGGAGCAAGGGCTGTTCTGCTGACGACTCAATCTCATGGTAACTGCCAAAGGATGAACAGCACAGGAAAACACAATAGTCTCCTTCATATGATTTTTACCCAACACTATCTTCAGTTTCCTTCCCAGAAAAGATCTACAAAACAGTGATTCACTATTTCATTTCAGAAGAAGTTAAAATCAATGCCAGACCTTTCAGTACCAAAATACTGTATAAAATACAGCTACCTTTATTTTCTACTTTTACATTAAAAATTTCTTTAAAAGAAGAAATCATTCTTACACAATGTACACAATTATTCCTTCTACAATTGACTTCCTTAAGTCTGCTATTTTGTGTAATTATTTCCAAAGTAATCAGATGCAACACCTGAAATCAGCTGACAGCTTACAAAGAAACATGACCCATGAGAAAGTGCTTAGAACAGAAGCTGTTACTGAGGGGACTGATGCAGACACTTTAAACGTTTAGGCTTATCAAAATAAAAACTGAAAGTGGAAAATCTCATTCTCCACATAACACTTTTCATCTACCTGCAGATAGTAACTTTATCTGACCTACAGATGTTTGCTTTCCTGGCTAAACAGTTTGCTTCATTTCTGATGAACTGACTGATTGAACAAGGGTGCCAATATAAGCAAGTTATTCAATCATGCCACTTAGAAAAAAAACTCAGAAGAAAAGGATATAATAAGATCTCTTATATCACCTGTACCATACATACACAAGATTAGAAGGATGCTCTCTGATATAGTGCATTGAAGCAGCACACACTAATTCTAGTCATAGTGTAAAAACACCACTCAATTTGTTACCTGTTTTACATTTCAAAAGGTGCTCTTTACTCCTTTCATGAAATACGATTTATGGAAACCAGTACATTATAAAATTATTACAACACAACTTCAACAGCATATTGCACATATTTTAAAAATCCTTTTTTTATAAGCATATTTTTTTTCATGCTGCTTACATATTTTCTTTAGTGTAGCACAAAATTATGCAGGGGATACTGCCATACAAGTTAAAAATAAAACAAAACTGCAAACAACTAGCCAGCTTTCTTTTCCTGTTTCTTTTAATATCACCAGCTCATCTTGTCAAAATATGACTTTTAGGTAAATTTTAGCAGTGATGGTTCTGTCTGGGCACCACAGAGCTATACAAAATTCTCATTAGCAATCATAAATTACAAAGCACTTTTAACATGTCCTTCTTTCTACCTTTCAAATGAAATTACATTTTTGAAGAAGCTTTGACCTCACGCTGATGGGTCATGGGCGTGTGAACCGTCATGGGTTCTTCCAAACTGTATTAAAAATTAATACAATACACAGAAATTCCAGGATGCTGGACCCAATATTTTGCTTTAAGTAAAACGGTGGAGACAATCAAGTAGATCATGCAAGTTCAACCTTTGTATGCAAAACAGTCCGTTGATACGCTTCCTTCACAAAAAGCAACTCAGCAACTGAGATTTATCTTCCTCACTTGGTAGAAGTTACTCTGGCCTTCTATTATCAATTTTTCAGATTATGACATAAGGTCGACCAAAAATATCTATTTATTGCAGCTTCTGGCATTGGAGGGAAAGGCATGACAGACTCAAGATTGCCAGTGCAGAGCATAAGAAGAACTCTGACATTTCTGCATTAGATTCAGGACATCTTCCATACTGGTACACATATAATTATTCCACAGATATCATAACATTGTAAATATGATAGGTGGGTAAATATGGCAAATATAACACTGGGTGAGAAAAAAAGCTATCATCTTCATTAAGACTACAGGGAGTTTTGCACATCTGTGTTTCACCTGATGCTTTCATTTTGCTGAAAAATTCAAGTCCTTTTACACGTGACTATTGGTAGTGATTTGTAAGTCTGCACTAAATTGCTCTCTACAAATGACGCATGAAAGCAGAGATCTCTTGCTACATAAAAATAACTTCACTTCAACAAACACAGGCTGTAAATTTAATGCTTGTTTTGTAACCACATACTGCATTTTTCAGCTTTGCTAGTCTAAAAATAAGCTTTATTTATCTATAAATAGCAAAATCTTAATCTTGGGATTTTCAAGACAAAAAAAACCCCTAAAAATAAAATTTGATTCCGAACATGTTAGAAGAATACTTCATGTTGTTTACGGTTTCTGAATGTCACCTAATAGTACCAACAGCTCATACTATATTTTTTTTCTTTTTAGAAAAACACATAAAACCTATATCATTAAACCATAATCACCACTCATAGAATCACAGAATAGTCTGGGTTGGAAGGGAGCTTAAAGATAACAAAGTTCCAATCCCCCTACCATGGACAGGGACACTTTCCACAGGACCAGATTTCTCAGAACCCCCATCCAGCCTGGCCTTGAACATTTCCAGGCATGAGTGTCCACAGCTTCTCTGCACAACATGTTCCAGTGCCTCACACCCCTCACAGTAAACAATTTCTTCCAAATACCTAACCTAAACCTACTCTCCTCCAGTTTGAAGCCATTCTACCTTGTTCTGTCACTGCAGGTCCTTGTAAGAAGACCCTCTCCAGCTTTCTTGCACAGCCCCTTTAGGTACTGGAAGGCTGCCATAAGGGCTCCCTGGAGCCTTCTTTCCTCCAAGGTGAACGACCCAAACTCTCCCAGCTTTTCCTCACAGGTGAAGTGCTCCATCTCTCTAATCATGCTGGTGGCCCTCCTCTGGAATCTCTCCAACAGCTCCATGTCCTTCCCATGGGGACCCCAGAGCTAGATGCAGTGTTCCAGGTGGGATCTCACCAGAGCAGAGCAGAGGGGCAGAATCCCCTCCCTGGTCCTGCTGCCCACGCTGCTCTGGATGCAGCCCAGGACATGCTTGGCTCTCTGGGCTGTGAGTGCACATGGCTGGGTCATGTCCAGCCTCTCATCCCCCAGCAACCACAAGTCCTTCTCAGCAGGGCAGCTCTCCATCTGTTCATCCCCAGCCTGTGTTTGTGCTTGGGATTGCCCCAGCCCAGGCACAGGACCTTACACACCTGGCCTTGTCGAAATTCATGATGTTTGCACCTACCCACCTCTCAAGCCTGTCAAGGTCCTTCTGGATGGCATCCCTTCCCTCCAGCATGTCAACCACACCACACAGCTTGGTGTCATCGGCAAACTTGCTGAAGGCAAGTGCTAAGATCAATCAGCTCTGATTTAGGTCACTAGTAGCCACCGAAAAATCGAAACTAAAACCAATAATCTGTAATTACACTTAGAGAATAATTTAAAGAGCAGAAGAGATAAATAAATCCTTCTGCAAAATAAATATTTGCATTTTCTTGTTTATTTGGGAAAAAAAAACATATCCGCAACAGCTATTTGAAAGAAATATTTCACAATTTTCTAGAATACAAGAATTCTTGAGAAAATAAGCCAAACAAAGCACATTGTATTTTAACTTAATAGCTTTCTCCTCAGTATCCTTTTTTTATCCTCTACAAATAAGGTAGTTTACAACATGCCTTTTTCTTCAAATGTGTGCTTTAACACCAATCTACCAAGAACCCATGCAGACCAGCTAGCAGGAAGGCAATTATTTGCAGTTCACTACCAAATGCATGCTCTGCTGAAATATAGTCCTGGCCACAGCCACAGCACTCCAGAGAAACACCATCCTCTAAAGACTGGTGAGCCTTCAGATTAATAAACACTGAAGTCCTATGAAATTTTCAGCTACTTTTCCTTTTATGTATTCAAAACTAAGTGATCAAATCTGACTAGAATTCCTCACTGCACAGAACAGATGCACATCATTTTCTTTTCCTCACCATCCCATCACTTGGCAAGCATCAACTATTCAACACCCAGATCCAACAATATCCCTTCATGAAAGCGAAGTGGGTTAGTTTGTTGGTTTGCTTTTTTTTTTCCCTTGAGGCATCTCTGCAGAAAGTTTTCAACAGTAGTTAATATGTCAGAAGGTCAAAGGTGTAAAATCTGGACTAGAAGCAGGAAAGCTGAACAGAAGTCCATTGCTGCCATTCCACAGCTGTGTAGAAATACCAAGTGTGTCTGTCAAACAGGGATTAGATACCATGGAAACCCAGAACCTCTGGAGGCAAACTTCGACTGAAAAGAATCCAGAGATTTATACCGAATGCTGTCGAAAAATAAGTTGCCAGAGAATGGCTTTTCTACCACTGTGAATTTCCTTGTGCAAAAATAAAGTAATCTGTGGCAAGTGAAAGTGTTTCATATGCATTTAAGTGATACTTAAATCATCTCAGTTCTCTTTTAACTAGGGATCTTTAGGCTATTGAATTTTTCAAGGTTTTTCAAAAGAATCTTATAAGTTTGATAAAAAAAACGCACAAACTGAGTAAAGCAATGGCGATCAGGAGTCCATGAAGGGAAAGAAAATAAAAACATTATAATGTGTTTGTAGATAGATCTATATAGATGTGTCTGTCCATCTCAATGACTACCTCACATATAACATTTTACTTGCTCTTTCATTTTACATGGATTATAATCCAGATGTAACCAATTAATTACACATTTAGTAGCACAACATACATATCTGCATTTATTCCCTACAGCTTCTATTGAGATGTATTCCTTCCAATCCCTCCCATTAACAGTAAAAGTAGAGCTATTAGTGAATATGAGAACGTACCTGGTGTGAATGTGTGAACTCTCCTGGAAAAGTAAGCGTTCTAAGACTAATGATACTAGAAGTATGGTCTTATTCTCTAAAATATACCCATTTCTCTCCACTTTTTTTTAGGTTTCTCGTCCACTAAAGAATTATGCCACAATAATTTTGAATACTGGAATTTTGGTCTGATCCAAACAGATACATGCTTCATATTTATTGTAAAATTATAAGTTGGGCATTGTTTCCTAGCGTTCTTCCTATTGCATAATTATAGGAATTGATAGAGAAATTTGCCAACAAAAAACTGATGTCTCTAAATACTAATAACAACAATGGCTGAGACCAACATTTTCAAATCTTCACACAGGAGTATAAAAAAAATTCTAGGAAAAAAAAGTTGTTAAAAGCTTAACAACTTATTGCAGCTTATTGCAACTCTGATCTACCCCAGAATGTTACTAAAAAGATTACCACCTATCATGTAGTCTTCTGTTTGTCAAATAGTAACTTGAAAACAGGTTTTCCTTCTTGAATACTTTCTAGAGAGAAGAAACTCAGTAGCAAAACAGAAGCACGTTGCTGAAACCAGAGGTCAGTCTAAGGGCGTCTTCTGTCGCCAACACAATCGTCAGCCCACGAGCCTTAATCACTTATTTGACATCTATTTTCCTCAGACTCCCCAGCATTCACATAAGTTCCATTACAGCTGGTGAAGTGTACATCTCTGCCTATTCCACTTGCATCTGTTATGGATTTGATGCATGTGAGTTTGTTTTCTTGAATCTGCTAGTATACTCTGCCTGTATAATCTTGTGCATTACCAAACTGCCTATGTTTGCTTCTCCTTGTGTAGTTTCTTTTCTAAATCAAATCTCAATGAGCACTCTACAATTTTCATATTGCACAATCTGGTGAATAACAGCTCCACAACTGCTTTACCCACTGCCTTGGTGACTCTGTAAGTGTTGGTCACTGCCAACTCCCACCACCTATTTCAGACTACTTTTAAGAAGTCTGCTTCCTCTTCCTTTCTGTACCTCCCCTTGTGAGCGACTAAAACCGCATACAGTATCCAACACATGGGCAGGTCCTGTGTTTCACAAAGTGATAATTCCTGTTCGTTCTCACTATATTCCCTGATGATGGACAATGTTGCATAGGGATTTGTTGGCAGCTGCCACTAACCAACAGCTTCAGCAAACCACCAGTCACATGTCATGTCTTCACTTAGTAGCAGCTTTATAGAATCAGTACAGATAGAATCACTCTTAAGTCACACAGAACATACACAACAAGTAAACTGTAAAAGTGGAGGGAACAGGTAAGCCTGTAAAATTAGGAAATGTCACCAAGAGCAGACTCAATATTCAACAATAAGTTTTAACTTCCCTTTTGGCCTACATGCATTTGGGCTGCAAAGTTCAATGTAGATCGAAAAAGCTGAACATTACCCTAAATATGTTACACATATTTCACATAAAGTACAATGGGAAAGCTCAAGCACAAAAGCTTCTTGAGGACAATGCAGGATGACACTATAACGATAAATTTACTTTACAAGGAACTAACAGAGATGAAGAGGAGTTTCCTCCTGGAGATGTATTATGGAAACTGAACTGCTAAAGCAGCATACAGTTTCACCTCAAGGCCATGATTTGAAAGAAGTAGGAAAAAAAGGACTCAAGTTTGTGTCTCCTGTCCCATGTATAAGTGTCGTTGAAAATCCTTCAGAAAAACTATAAAAAACTTTAAAAGCCTCAAGCTTATTGACAACCCACAAATTTTATTGCATGTGTACTTAAATAAAGCCAGCCAAGCAGAACAGTTTCCTGCACAACAATATGACTCAGTAGTCCAAAATGAAATCATTAATTAAATAAAATATATATCAGAGGATATTAATCAATAAGAGCAAACTCTAGTCTTATTAGTGGGTCAATCATGCTTGACTTTTCAGTATAACTCATTTTCTTAGTAACTGGAAATGGAGTAGTTGATCTCCTCAACTTACAGAGATATATAGACAAATTTTAACAGCTTAAAAAAGCACACAGATACACACCACCAGCTGAACCCACTTATTGTGAATTGCAAGAACAGGCTCTACTGAAAAGACTTTCATTTTGATTTGTAACTCACGCAACAATTATAAACATTCAAGGTCCTTGCTTTTAAAAAAGCATGTTTGTATCCCAACAGCTAGCTGAGAATTTTTTCAACCCTACTGCTACAAGAGTGCTGACTGAGCATTTGAAAGCAATCCTTCAAAATATGTGGCACAAAGGACAATTCTCTGCACCTCTCAACTGCCAGAGAGACAATGCACATATCTGAAGGCAGGCACTTTCCAGCAGGTTGGTTGATTATAAAGCAGCTAAACAGAAGAAAAACGCAGCAGTCCAGGAAGTTCACCTCTTTGGAATCAGTGCTATCACTAAATCATAGAAAGTATTTTCAGGAGGAATAAAAAATAAATAAATAAATAAGTAGTAGACATTAAGGCATGCAAGAAAGGAACATAAGCCACACCGTTCAACAGCAGCTGTGGCCCAGCACCAAAGGGCTTTAGTGGCCAGCTCATTTATTTGAATTACACACTCATTCTAGAATTTGGAACAGATTTTAAAGAGCAAACAGCTTGTGCAAGTCTTTTTTCCTAACCATTTATTCCATGTATTTGATGCAAGTCAATTTTATGACCACAACTCTGGAGATTCAATTAAGAGCCTTAATGCTTCAGTACATTCCTTGAAAAATACCTTAAGAACTGTTTCTGTTAAATTTCAAAATAGGACAACTGATTCATAAGTACTGTGATCAAAGCGGACAGTTGGCCTCTGTATCAGCCAAGACCCCTATCCCAATTGTTTCATGTTTTACCAAAGGTGTCACTTACTCCTCAGAGATGACAAGCATTAATTACACTAACCATTACCAAAGCAACGTTTAACCACAAGCTTTTACTACTTTAAAAGAACCCTAAACTTCTTCCCTGCAGTAAGGGAGCAACTGCTACTGTGAGTATCCTCTTTCCAATAACCTTTCCTCAAGGCTGTTCTACATAACCTTTTCAGATTAATCAGGGAAAAGCAAAAAGCTTCAATAGCTCAAGCTACATATACATCTTTACAAAGGACGTGATTCTCACTTCTGCTACAAGAGCAATCAGTGAACATTTATAGGATTACTTTCAACAGGTAAAATATTGTTCAAGGCTAAAATAGACAACCTATGCTCGTGAGTATGTTAAGTTACCCTGCAATAGTGGGGAGACCAACTTTTTCTTCACTTTTCTACAGCAAATCCACTTTTTACAAGTAAGAAGGTGACAAATATCTGCCAAGCACCTAGTAACTAAAGAAAAAGAAAGATGGGTTTACAAACAAAAATAAAGCAATATACAGTTTATTGACCAGATTTTATTGTGTTTACACCACTCAAAGTTTGGAGGATTTTTTTTCTAAACTGTTCTGTGCATTCCAAACACAGCTGGAGGCACAGCCATGGATGAGGTTATGGGGGGATAACTCAATATCTAATGTTTTGGCTATGGAGTGGTTGAGGAGTAAGCTAGACTATCTCAGTTTTAGGCTAATCTTAGCCTACAATAATGGAAATAATACTTAAGTGGAATAAACAGTTAAATGTTAAAATGGAAATATATTTTTCACTTTCACTGTAAATCAAACACACTCTGAGTGCGGGCTGTGCCTGACAAGACTTAAGCACAAACCAGAAAAAATTAGTCATTCTCATTAAAAAACACAGCTGGTGAAGGGGGTGCCCAATTTACTAAAATCAGCTACTTGTGACAGTACTTGCCCAGGAAGTGGGAGACCTAAGCCTGAGGCAGCTCAAACCCACAATCTTGGCTCTGCAGTAGTTTGGTTTCAGTAGGAAAAGTTGGTAGTGCCTCTCCAACCTAACAAGTTGCCAATTTTTTTTTCATTCTTTTTTTACTCAATCTCTTAGGATTACTTTTCTTCTTCATTTGAAAACGGCTTCCCTGATTTGAGAGTACTCAAATGGTATACGTCCATTTGCCCATTCCCCTTTCCAAAACAGCTAGAAATCTAGAGAGAGATTTGAGGGTATGAAACCTTTGAAAATTCTAAAATCTATGCCTGTAAATTGGACACTGAGTTCTCACAAAGTTAGGTGTGATGACATTACCGGTTGCCAAATCTTCCTTGTTTTGTCAACACTGTCGCTGGGAAAAAAGTTTCAAAATACGCCTGCAATTAGCCATTTATCAAAAGTAACTCATTTTCCCCATCTAGAAGACTACTACTAACATTTTGTATTAACGTAGTGCTTGATTTCTGAGATTATCCTGATGTGGTCCCTACCACATTTTTCAGACACAAACAAACTGAGAAAGGGCTTACAGTTTCTCCTTTTTAAAGTGCCACAGAAAGAACATCTAGTTTGGCCACAACACAACCGACTCCTGCTCAGAACCCTGCTATCTGAAGTCATTTTATCCACATTACTGAATTTTCCTAATAGGATTAGAACACTTACTAGATGTGACATGCATGCCACAGCCTGGAGTTGCCTTTCTACATTACATGACTTCATGTCACTGCACCGATCAGGCACCTCTTTCTCTGGGCTTCATGCATCTTTCAAGAACCTAAAAATCCCCCAGCTTCACAAGATAGGCTCAGCCACACCAAGATCCTGCTGCCACTAGAAAGGCCAATTTTTTTCCAGCCTCTCCTCTTGTACTACTTTTGCACACATCCAACCAGGCCTACCAAGACCTGAAAAACCTAGTGAAGCAATACAGGTACGTTTTGCTAGTTCTAGATATTCTTCTTTTTTTTGTTGTTCAGTATGGTAAAACTGGTACCTTATAAAACTAAGCCAATTTGTGTGCAGAATTGCTTAGGTCATTCTATGTCCACACCAAAAAGAAAGGAAACTGCCCACACAAAACCCCAGAAAGTTACTGTAACCACTGATATTCCTGGTGTATCAGTAAGCCAGGGTTTCCTCCTGTGAATCAGCTGCAGAGCAGGATGTTCCGTAAGCAGCCCTCCAAGACATTCAAAAATCAGATAGTAATGGCACCCTGCTTCAAATTTATACAAAAAGTATCGTACCTGTCCAATACCTCAGCGCCTTTACTTAGGTGCAACACAGAGAGATTTGAAGCTTATTTCTTTGGTTGTATAAAATGAGAAAGAATTTAGAAACTTAACTAAAAAGTGGAAAAAAAAAAAAGTAGTCCTTTAAGTATAAACTGCATCCCTGTATCTGCAAATTTCTCTACATTTATAATTTTTCTTCTTTGTGGCAGGATTCTTCATAAAAAAATAGGGGAAAATATTTTTGAAAATATTAAAGCTATTCCTCAAAAAAAAAAAAAAAACAAAAAAACTACCGTTTAATAGAGAAATTTGTCACAGGTAAGTGCTACAAAAATAGATTTAAAATTTAGAATGTCTATTATTACATTCCAAAAGAAAAACCCCTAAGATGGAAGGACAGACCATTGTTTGAAAGCGTCATTTATCTCACTTCAGAAGATCCTCATTTGCTTTTCTAAGCTATTAAAAGTCTGTACTAGGTGTGCCATGTGCAAAAAGTCAGTGCAACGAAAAATTTTATCTTCTTACAATTGAGGCTCACAGCACTAAAAATACCAGTGCAACTGTCACAAGCAAACAACTGTAACATTTATCAGTTAATGCATCTTTCCTCAGTACTTTTCAGTATTATAGACTTAGGCCTCCAGATGCAGAATTTTATCTTCAAGTTAGGACATCACCTCATATCTGTGGAAAGCAACAGAATTTCCCTAAGCTAGCTTGAGCTGTTCAGTAACACCCATTACATAAGATTTTTCGTAAGACAATAAATACTGTAGAAAATACAGTAGATATATAGATACAAGCTAACAGTCTTACATCAAAGCCATAGAATTACCTATATTTGGGGGTTTATTTGCCAATCACTATTAGGCTCAGACCCCAGAAAAGAAAGAAGGAAGAGATTTCTCTTTGTTCACATTTCCTGTGTAGGTTGACTTTCATGAGAGTTACAAAGACAACTTGACTTTGATCAAGGTTTTTAACCAAGTAACACTGGGAGAGTAAAGAGAGAGCGACAATGGAGGTAACAGATACAGAAAATAAAGCCTCATCTGAGTCTGTGTTTTGCTATAGTGTTTAGAGTACAAATTTTCACCCCTTAGCCCCATTTCTATAAGCACACACAACTTACACTCATATAAGGTTGACATCCCTTTTAAAAACCACAATTTCACCCCTGTACAGTGCTGTACAACAGCAGGCTGCCATCAGAGTCTTGCCTCACTCATCACTTACAAACTCCACCAAACCCAAGTGCTACAGTGGCATGGCAAGTTCAGTAACAGCTCAACTGACATCCCTGTGGACAGCTGCCTTTGGCTCCACCCGAATCAGTTTGTTACCTACCCATTTTACCACTTACCTATCTAGCTCCGACCAAACCCTAAATCAAAGACTCAAGACTACCTGACCAGAAAATGGTTACTCAAAACTTTAATCAAGAAAGACTGGTTATTATAATTCGTGAGCAGTACAGCTCTTAAGTACTGCAGCCTTCAATAAAATTTCTGTGCCTAAATCACTCACATGCACGTGAAGCCTTCCCTCATGACTCAGTTAGCTGGAAAACCACGTTTCTAAATAAAAAAAGGCAATCTCAGGCTTTAATGCTGAGTTGCTCTCTCAGTTTTATGTGCTGCAGAAAACAGCTGCATTTCCTTTTCTTTGTTTCAGTACAGATTCACAAAGCATCATTCCAATCACTTTTTCTGCAAACAGGCTGGACTAGAAGCAGATGTTTCAGACAAGATAGTAATGCTTTTAAGGTCAGATGACAAAGAACTGGAAGGTAAAATCAATCAGGAGCATGATTACTGAAGAATTTGTATTATAATTTTCCTAAAGTTGATGCCTTATTCAACAAAGAGAAGAATAGGGGAAAAAATAGAAAAAATACAACAATAAGTAAACGATACAGCTGAACTGACTTATACCTGCAAGGAATGTCAAATGTAAAATTTAAGACACATTTACCAACAGGAATGCAGTCATGCAAGTGACTAAGGAAAAGAAAAAAGGAAGTAAAGCAAGACAACAAAGGTTGGCTAATTTACTTCTAATGTCATACTCCTGCAGGGAAGCATGACAAATTCTTACCCATCAATTATTTGTCTTTTTGCCCTATGAAGAGAGACAAAACAGGAGGCGCAGAATGCAATACAAATCACACATGCCCGCGGCAGATAGTTACGTAATGCTGACGTCCTGCCTGCTCTTTGCTCACAACACTTACTTCGCTGCAATTCCTAGTACCAGCTTTTAACAGCTGCCCAGTTTGAACACTTTTAAACTGCTTTGTAAATAAAATGCAGACACACAAAGAAGAACAAGATAGCTCTAAAGCTTCATAATGTATCTCCAACAGAGATAAAAATAAGAAAAACTTAGGAAACAGAAAATGTCTCATCATAAAACTAACCCTCAGAAGTCATAAAACTGCCTTTTTGTAATAAAACTCAAAACTAAATTGCCTGTCAATCTGAAGTCAGTTTTAGTTTAACTGACTTGAAGAAACTACAAATAAAAAGAGAAAGATATTTTCGTCAACTTCACTGAAGTGCTACTGCCAGAAACAGAAATATAAGTCATTAATTCTTTTGATAGTAATATACACCTAGAAATCTCTCTATTTAGAAGAGAACTTGCCCAGAATAGAGTCAAACAGATCAGCTAGAAGTAAAGGAAGAATGGTTACAAGCAGGGCCAAAAAGTGTTTACTATTAATCATGGGAGAAAGAAAAAAAAGAAAAAACAATATAGTGAACACAGGAGAATCAGCCAGATTTCATAAAACTAAGTTCATAAAGCATTCATAAAATGTGATATTAGCCATATTTAGTCTTTTTTTTTCCCCCTATATTTTGTATTTAAAAACTAGGACATAACCATAAAATCTGCAATGATCTATTCCTTAGTACCTATCACAGCCATTATGTAAGCAAATACATCACAACACTTAAGATCACATGCTTGAATAATCAGCTGCTAATTAAGTATTTCTGCAATTGCCTTGTTCCTTCCTTTCTCTGACCCAAAACCATAAGTAAACAACATTACAAAAATCTCCATCTCCAGCAGTCAGCTATAACAAAGAAACTAAAACAATATATTCTTTCTATGGGACAGTAATCAGTAAGGCTGTATTTTAAACTCTAAAGCACATTAGACTGATTTCCAACGAATGACTACACAGTTTAATATACACAGCAAACTGACGAGGCCAACTCATGCAGTCAAACATTAAGATAAGAACTTCTGGAAGGCCACACCAAAGAGTGTTTACCCAAAGCTGGGCATCAGCACCATCACTGGAAGTTCCTACCAAGCATAAGATAAAAATATTACAGAGACAAATTATTCCTTCATGTGTTTTTTTTGCACTCCTCTGAGTAACTAAATTAAAGTTGCCCTTCTACCTATCTGGCCTTTAATAACATATGCTTTCAAGGCCTTTTAAAACATCCCTAGGTTACCTCAGGCCTCAGGGAAGACATTGTAGGCTCTCGAGAAAATGCTCTGTCAGCGTTTTCCTTCTCTGTTGCAGAGAAGAAGGAATGACTTAAGGACTTCTACTGATTTCAAGTTGTGGAAGTACGGTGCAAGAAAAGAGCTGTACTAGAAAGCACTGACCCATAAAGCAGTAGGTGACCAACTACCATCCTAAAGGCACACGTCACAGGGCGTGTGGTGTGTTCATCAGCTCTGTGACAATCCCTGTATCTTAGTGCCCAAAAGCATACAGAAATTTACAATGCTGTAAGACTGTCCAAATAAATATTCCAAATACAATAAAGGTGCTTCCTATTATTTTTCGTTAAATCATAACCTAGGAACAATCTGAATGCAAGTACCAGTATTTATATATGCACAGAAGTAAGTGTGATTACTACTGTGGACATTCTTTTCACTGCTCAAGCTGTAAAGCAGAAACACTAAGATAAATAACTCAGGATTTAGCTGGAAGATTGCAGCAGAAATTTGAATCACGGAGAGTAACAAAGATTTCAGACTTCCTTATCTTTACATTCATAGCACAGCCATAAAGTACAAGGAACTTAAGGATAAAATTGAAACTTTCGAGGAGATGGACCGCACCTAACTCATTTTTGCACCCAATAACCAGAAAAGCTTATATATTTCGACTATAATTGACATTGAGCTAATGACTGCAAGATTGATGTAACTGACGTTAAATCAATGACTGCGAGAAACAAACAGGACAATCAACTCGGGCAGGATAAAAATCTTTGTATTCTAAATGATTACTTCTGTGGTTAAGTTCAGGAACGAAAGAAAAATTGGTCTCAGTGACCCACAAAGCTGCAGACTGTTCTTGAGAAGAGTGTGCTCGTGCATGTGCGTACATACAGACACACTCACACTGAAGGTCAGTCTCCTCCTGCATTTTACACTTCCCTACCTCCCTCTAATCTTCGCACAGGCCTTGCACTCTATCCCTGTGCCAGACAGCTACGGGTTACTAGAAATCACAAGGTTTCAAAGGTTCGCTCCTCGGCACGTACTCGGCAGAGACAAGGATCCCTGCCCCTTCCTGCCCCGGCTGCTCCGCACCGGCGCGGCGCGCCCCGCTCTCCTCCTCGGCCGCTCTCTCCCAGGAGCCGCCACCCGCTCCCGGCAGGGGGAGGCGCCCGGGAAAGCCCGCCGACCCCGGGCCGGAACCGGCCGCACGGGAGGCGGCGGGAGGGGAGAGGGAGGCGGGCAAAGGCGGTCTCCTGAGCAGGCCGGGCAGCCGCCCCCTCCGAGGCCGGGGCCGCCGGGGGGGCCAGGGGAGCAGCCCCCGCCGCCCGAACAAGGCCCGGCTGTCAGAGCCCCTCCGTGGGACTGGCGGCTCTTGGCCCGGGTCCCGGTCCCTGCCAGACCCCCGCGCGAGGGAGCAGAGGCGGGAGGAAGGGCGCCCTGGTCGCACCGTGCTCCGCCGCGCCCGCCCGAGGGGGCAGGGGGAGGCGAGCGGGGCCTCGCCGGGGACGCCGCACTCACCACTTGGTAGCGGCTGACGGGCTGATGGTGATCCATCCTGGCCGCCCGCCGACACGCACGGGCGCGGCCGCAGCTCCTCCGACCTGGCGCCGCGTCGCTCGGTCCGTCC